>OMKN01065940.1:0-15051 GCA_900302345.1 Melanonus zugmayeri
AATGGAGACGGAGCAGTCAGACGAGGCAACAAAATTAAAATAAAAAAATGTAAATACAACAATAAAAGCCTGCAAACTAGGTTATTTATTTTAAGTAAATGCAACACAGTCGAGATGTATATTCTATTTTTTTCTAACCTTGAGTTTCCCCACCACCTTGTTCATTTTGTCGAAGCCCAGGTGAGCCATGAAGACGGGCAGGGCGTCCTGGGCCTTCTTGCGCACTTCCCCGTTGCGGTCCTCCAGACACGAGTACAGCGGGACGAGGCACAGCGTGAGGTCAGAGGGCGCCGCACGCAGCGTGGCCAGGCGCTCAGTCAGCCAGCCTAGCAACTGGATGGAGGGGGGGATGATGTCAGGGATATTTAGAATAAAAATTCAAAAAACTACAATAAAATAAGTCTTCATGACGGCAAGTTATAATATAATTAAAAAGAAAATGGCCAACAAAGATAATTTCTACATTTTTTTTGGTCCCACACCTCCTGTTTGAGGAAGTAGTTGTCCTTCTTCAGCTCTTCAGAGAGCTCCTCCCCCTCCAGCCACTGCTTCATCCCTGTCTGCTCCGCCCAGGCGCTCATGGTGGCCAGGGCAGCGGCGCGGACCATGCTCTGGAGATCGGCGCAGGAAAAAAGGTCAGATAATGAGTGGCACCATGAGACCCGTTCTACAAATGCCCTCCCTGGGTCGGCGGTGTTGTCAAACGCAGCCGTGTGTATTGATCGCTCGCCGTACCTTGCCGTCTCCCAGGACCGTGATGACCGGTAAGCCCAGGGCCTTGACGTGCTGCTTCAGGGACGGACCCATGGCCGTGGCCAACTGTTGCAGGATGGACAGCGTCTGTTGGACCTGGTCAAATAATACAAATATGAGACACACACACACACACACAGTGGTGGTGGTGGGTTTTGCTTGGTGGCCTGGGCTGTACGTACCAGGATCTTGTTGGAGTCGCCCAGGCGGGCCTTGAGCGCCAGGGGCAGGTCTCCCAGCGCAGGCTTGATGAACTTGGCCTCCAAAATGACGGCCGACACCTCGTCCAGACCCTCCTTCCGGATCTTCCAGTTCTTGTCCTGGAGCTTGGCCAACATGTCCCCGGTGATCTTATCACTGCATGAAAACCAGAGACCGCAAATGGGTCAAACCACCACCAATTTAGGGCTTTGCCATTAACAATTATTTTTCCATTGATTAATCTAGTGATTATTTCATTAATTAATCTAAATTATTAATTTCCATCCATAACCACATGCAATTAATTCAGATGGCTTTGCCTTTGACTGAGAGCAAGAGAAAAAATGTCAAATGTAATTATTTAACATGCAATACTTAATGCAAGATAGTAATTTTCCCTCTTTTAACTTAAAATCTTTATATTGATGACAATTATTAAAATATTACATATGACATTCCTCATACAAAGACAAAGGATAACTTGGGAATTTCTCAACCTGGACCCCATTTTCCCATCATTGGAGTCTAACGGACTAATGCAGACAATTGTTCCAAAATTGAGCAAAAACGCAGCCACAAAGTGTCTGCATTTTAACCCTTTAAAAAGGCAATTGCGCCATCAAAGTGCTTGTTTTTGCCACTGACCGGCTCAGATTGTTAACATTACAGAAATGATCTCTACAGAGAAATAAAATGTGTTTCTTTACCTTTTGTTTAACCCGGGGTCTGTTTGTTATTGTGTCTAACCAAGCCTGGCTCAAGGGGAAGTCTCACTCACATCTCATTGTTGAAATCAGCTAAATATTCAGCCATGACTTAAATATTTTAGATAAGAAGCTAAGCTTTCTTTAGTCCAACACAACAAACTCTTGCCGGCGCTCCTCTCTCCAACTCGCAGTCAGACACAATATCAGACAGATCGGAGTGAGCGAAAGGTAAAGAAAAAAAAGAAAAAAGTTATTTCTCTGTAGGGATCCTTTCCATAATGTTAAACATTTACCTTAACAATCTGAGTCAGTGGCAAAAAGTACTTTTAGACGCGTACATTGATGGGCGCCATTGTCCTAAAGGGGTACAATGCAGATGTTTGGACCAATGTTAACAATTGTTGTGCGCATTAGTCAATTAGACCCCAAATGGGGAAAACGGGGTTCAGGTTGAAATGTCCAAGTTATCCTTTAAGGGGCACAATGGTTAAATAATGTACAGTCAAACACAAGGTGCATCAAAAGAAAGCGGCTCTGCACAGGCGTGCTGTACCGTAGGAAAACAAACGGCTGCTTCGTTGTATGCCAATTTAAAGTATTCCTATACTTTTGAAGCTTTCCGTCTGGGCAAACCATTACACGCAACCTCTTGGTAGCAGACTGTTTGTTTTTTTAATCTGTAGGTGTTGACAGGAGCCGACAAAAGTGACTGATGTGAACGCAGCAATTAGTGATATTGAATTAACACATTTCTTATAACTAATTGAATGATTTGCATTTTAGAAATAAAAATATAAAACATTGACGCTGAAAATCATGACAGCATACCTGCCAACACTCTCGATTTACGCGGGAGTCTCCCGATTGTTAACCTTTTCTCCCGCTATTCTCCCGATCCGGGTTATGAGTGAAATCTCCCCCCACCCCCCGTCAACAGATGGAAAACCTCCCGATTTTTAGGGTCTTAATGTTGGCAGGTATACGACAGCCTTACACCAATTACATAAAAACAAACCCTGAGGGATTCCCAATCAGGCGCACAGGCGTACAACGAGCAGGGGATGTCGAAGGATCACCTGATGTCTGTGCGGGGAAGCAAATCCACAACGTCGGCTGCGGCCTCGTCGTCTTCCTGCTCCTCTGCCGCCCCCTCCTTCTCCACATCCTCCTTCCTGCTGGAGCCCCTGGAGGGAGCGGGCGCACTCTGACCTTGCATCTGAGAGGCAGTGGGGGAATGTGGGAGATGCATAAAAATGAATTTCAAACGGTATCCCCGACTTTTACACAACCCCTCGCTCTCGTTTTGTTTTTCTAAAGTATTTCCGTATATTGCGACGCCCACCTTCTGGAACTCTGCGTCTATCTGAGAGAGCAAGGCGGCCTTCTCGTCCTCAAAGAACATGCGCAGCGGAGCGCCCATGTAGAGGTACATCACACCCAGCAGGCCGATGGCCGCCGCCCGCACAGCCTGTGGTGGGGAATCGCCACATGGGTCAACGGCAAGTGAATTAGATTGAATTCAGACTTAATACCCGTTATGAGACGGCGGTAAATATAGGAAAATGTCAAGCAATTTTTTTTTTGAACTCACAGGATTTGTGGCAGTCAGAGCAGTTTTGACGTTGTTGATGAAAGCCTTGACGTTCACGCTAAAGGAGACGAGAGGCTTATTCAGATGAAATCAAACGACACACAAAGCAACAGGAACACGACAATCGATACGATCACAATCATTGAGGAAGAGTGCGACGTTTACCCTTTAAAACCAAACTCTTTTATAGCGTTGGTCAGCCAGCTTAGAGTCTCCGCTTGATTCTTGGGATTCTTCTGGGCAAAGGCTATCGAAACGACCTACAAAAAGGCGGGAATGAGAGTAGCGTTAAAAGAACCGGGAACATGAAGGTCATTGGTCGATACGAGCCGGTTTGCCGTGTGACGCTACCTGCTCGGCCGTCCAGGGAAGGGAGCACGCCTCGCCGATGGCAGTGAGGGCATCCTTGGCCTTCCCGCCACACTTGGCGTCTCCCACCTTGTCCACCAGAGCCTCCAGGACCACGGAGGCCGACATCGTGGAGAAACGCCCCCTCTGGGCAACCGCCGCGACAACCTGCAGCTTCAACTGCATCACCTGGGGGAGGGGAGAAGAAGGGTCCACGGTGCTTACCAAAATAAGCTATTCCATTTTAAAAACACCACTTTGAAAATGCATCGCATCACGGAGCCTTGTCCACACGTCCCCAAGATGAATGTCAAGCAAAATCGTAATGGCCGCCCGGGGACAGATTTCTCCTGCGTATAAAAAATAAAATAAAATCGGAAGGCAGCCGCCTCAAATCCAGAGCCAAGGGCGAGACGCGGATGATAACAGAACGAGAGGAGTTGGAGAAAACCAGAGCCCCCCGATGTCCTCAAGTGGGGGTCTGGACGCTGGGTAAAGCAAGTCCACGACCAGAACACCTGGCAAGAGAAGACTCGCTGAAAAACAACTGCGTGAGGCAGATGAGCGACGCTCCAACACAATGAATCTTAAGGAGATGGACCGCCTCCAAAATGACTCGGGCGCGGCAAAGAAATCCCCGCAGGGTCTGCATGAGGTCAGAGATGGCCGGATGAAGCAGAAGGCAGATGTTGCCGAGGCGGTCTGTCATGATGCAGAAGTCAACAGCTCTGGCGATTAAGGAAGACCAACTCGAGCATCGTCGCGGGGGCTGTGCTCAGATCCAGGACCACGACAAGTCCACCAGTGACCCGAGAGACGACATCCACCGCTGAGGGACAGCAACACGGAGCAAGATGGAGAATGGGGACGGAGATATTGGAGAGGCTCCCGTCCAACATGGGCATAACTAACCCCATGTAGTTAATGCGGCAATTAAACTATAGCAGTTATATAGCTACAAGTGTTGTGTCATGTGACCATATAGCTTTGGGAGGAGGACACAGTTGGTGAGATTCATGTACAGACTATGAAATGCTTATTTTGACAAAAGGGCAGTCTACACATCATTTTGATTTTCAACATCGACTCGAGTGTCAGTGAATCTCTTCTGCTTACAATGTGTGTCAAGCGATCGGCAAACAGACACTTTGATCACTTTGGCGTCGTAGCATCCTCCCGCTCACAGGGCGGCTGTGCGATTTATTTTTGGACATTGGAGAGTACATACTGTAAATGGGTAAAACACACAATAGCAGAAATGGTGAAATCAGTGTATTAGGGAAATTAAAAATAAAATCTGTTCAAACAAACGCGACAATGAGGGATAGAAAATATTGGCAATTGTTGAACATTTCTCATGTTTGATTATTTTTACAAACGAGGGATGAGGGCGATTAAGCAGAATATAAATGGTGTGTGGGCTTCACAGGGCTGTAAAAAAGTCTGAGTTTAGTTTTTTTATGCAGTCACCCTTCTTTGTCAAGTTACTGCCATTGTCCAATTTTGATCCAGGAAAAAAAAGGCACATATTTTATTGTATTTTATTACCTGAAAGTTGGTCTCTTTCCAGCCTGGTTTCTTGGCCAGCATTCGGACCAAAGCCTGGCAGGGCATCTCGGCGCCATCCATACTCTCCACGGCCTAGAAGGGAAATGGGTCACGGGCAAGTTATAAAGCGCTTGATGTCACAAGCTGTTGAGACAAAGCAAGCACAAGTGGGACAAAAATGGTGGCTTCCCCCGGTCCGTGGATACCATTTATGTAGTATGAGAACATGATCAGAAGCCATGATGTGGGCGTGGCTACAGCAGTGCTCCCATCGGTTGCATACGTTAGATATTTGTGTTGTAAACGCAAAGGTTAAGACGCCATTTGGAACAATACACAATGCCAAGCGAAGAATATCTTGTGACTAGGGTTGCAAAATTCCAGGAATTATCAAAGAGGGAAACTTTCCATGGGAATTAACAGGAATAAACTGGGAATTTTCAAAATTGAAGGTTGGCTCTTCATAGGAAACTTGTATAGTTGGGGAAAGTATATTTTAGCATAATCTTGACTAAAACAAACAGATGCCATTCAAGTACACTTGAATATCCAGCCATTCCTCAATAACATGCACATAGCACACTGCATGGCTATTGAGACCACACCCCCTACAGGCACTGTGGTGCCTCCATCACATGTACAGATGATTTCTAGAAGACTACACACTTGAGCCCAAAGCACTATTGAAGGCACACATTTGAGCCTGTGGACTACACAAAGTACTACTACCACTAATAAATCTGTTGAAATATCTTGTTTTCATCATTTTGCATGGATGTTTTCTTATGACATACGTTTATATTTATGCTTGATATGATACAATTTGATTACATTACCCTTAATTCCCAGTTGGTTCCCATGGAAAGTTTCCAATATGAAATATTTCCAAAATTCCCCAGCTTAACTTCCCATGGAAATTTACCGGAAATTGTCCGCCCCTTTGCAACCCTACATGTGACACTATACAACGACTCATCTCTCACACAGCAACACGACCGTATGCTGAAAGGGGCGGCGTCTTGTTCAAAACAAGCCACACCCACAAAAGTTTTAGCAAACCGGTTGCATCAATTGTCTGACAAACAACCGACCTTCAGGAACTCCTCCATGCTGGCCAGCCTTTCCTTCCAGTTGCCGCTGTCCAGCTGTTGCATGCAGAGGGCCGGGAGAACGGCCGCAGCCCTCTCCTCGCACACCTCCACCTGGTGGAAAAACACAGAAGAGTCAGAACCAAACGCCGGCGCATCTTAAACCCATAACCGGTCTGAATGACTAGGCTCCATCACTCACAGAGAGCTCCGTCTCAACCGCTTTGGTCTCCGCCACCTTCTTCTTCTCGTTGTTTTTCCCTCCACTCGCTGCAGGCTTGGCTTTCTTGGAAACCCCGGCTGCCTACGAAGAGTCATTTTTTAATTTGCAAAACATCAAGCGATTCCTGCGACGCATTTGACATCGTGTAAACTTGAGCGACGTGAATTGGCTCCACCGTTGGTTCTGGAGGTTCTGGTGGGTGGGGTGTTTACCTTGGTCAGAGGGGGCTTTTTGGTGAGTCCTGCAGGCTTGGCTGGAGCCGGTGGAGCTGGCTGTGCATTAGAGACGGAGTTCTCCTTCACTTCTCCCGCCTTCTTGGCCCCGGCCAGTTGGATCTTGTCGGCGCTCTCTTTTATCTGAAGGAGAAACAAAATGAGTTGAGATCAGGACAAAATGGAGAGATGGACTGAATTTAATATAAAAACAGGAAATAAAAAACAGGAATGCTAGAAGATGTGTGCGGAAGAAAGAGAACAAAATATGTTAATATAATTTTACATGGTGTAGTACGTCTTTAAAGGTTTCACATGCGAGAAGCTAAATGAAAGCCACTCAGAAGCAGACATTTTGAAAATAAACTCACCTTATCGAGCTTGGCTTTGTCAACGTCGGCCAGGAAGGGGTTGACCGCTCTCTCTCCGATAACTTTCATTATCGTTGCCAGAACTTCAAATGCAGCTTCGCGCACTTCAGGGGCCGAATCATTCACTTGCTGCCAGGAGAGACAAGGAGCAACACAGACGGATCAACATCGATTTCCACCGATTCCCAAGATAACGCACAACTCACCAACACAAATAAAATGCATTTTTTTCCTTAACGTGAGAACGCTTTAAAGACCGACAGCAAATCAAGGTATTGGTGGCGAACCTTGAGCAAGGCGATGCAGATGGGTTTGACCAGGGTCTTGGGCAGGCTCCCAGGGGCTGAGATGCGGATGCTTCTGGCCAGGAACAAGGAGGCCTGCTGCTTGATGGAGGGGTTTTTGTTGTCCATTACTGCGAGAACGTCCTCACTCAGGCTTTGGAGAGTGGTCTGGAGATGCACAATTGTGACACAAATTAATGCAAAAAAACTAACTAAAAGCCTGGGCACCAGACGAATCTGCGCGCTCATGTTTTATTTGCTCTGGCATATGCGTCTGGCCCCCCTCCTGTTCAGACAGCTGTCCAGCCGACCTGGCCCGGGTCGGCCCAATCACAACCGTTTTGTCTAATATGGGATGGGTTTGATACGATGACTGTACTGGGCGCCGTTGAGGCATTTTCGTAAGCAACCATGATGGCTGCCATGGCAACAGTATTAAACAAACTGGATGGTATCTTTTCTCAAAAAGAACTGCACTTGAAGCTTTTGTTGACAAGATGCGTTTTGCGTACTTCGACAAGATTCGGTAAAAGTTGAATTCACCTACACGTCACACATTTCATTGCTCGGATTGGTTATAGGTCGATCCAATCGCATCCAGAGGCATTAACAAAACGCATGCACTTGGATTAATCATCAACAAGATGGATGAATCATTTCCCCATATACTCGTCACAGGTAATGCTGATAATGGGCCATTACAATACAGTTATGCAAAAATGACATCTTAGTATTACAGGAGGCTTTAGTTTAAGGATTCAGAGTAAATGTATACGGGGTAACTGCTACACCTTAGAAAACAGCAATTTGGAGGACAATTGATTTCTTTAAAACAATGCATGGGCTGGGCACTCGCTTCATCAGAAGGAATAGTGTTGTTAGCACCCAATTAGATAGTGCCTTGAGATCAATATCTACAGATTGCAACAAATTACTTTGAGGTATCGGATAGACGGAGCAGAAAAGTTGGCATGAGCGGAGTCTCTGACTTACAGTGAGAAACACGGCGTCAATGGCTTCCTGTAGATTCTGCACCACATGAGGCTTCTTCTCCTTAAATTTCTCCAATAGCGTGGACACCACCTTGAAGGGGAGTGCAAAACGACAGCCTATTGGTCGTACCACAGTATCACTATACATATTAGCAGCTGTATCATTAAGGAAGAGGATACAGCCACAATTATATTCATTCAATTTGCTTACTTTTTTGCCTGAAGGAAATGCATAAACGTGTCATCTGTATTCTTTATAGATATAAATAGGGTGACATGCATTTGTTTTATAGGCCTAGTATACAGACCATACATCGGCATATACTTGTGACTTTTTAGGTTGGGCCTCAATTGTTATCAAGCCATTTATAAAAAGGAAACATTCCACATTTTTCTAAAAGAAGAAATGTGCTGTACTATGCCTTACATCCCCTACTTATGAATATGATTATTCATGAGAACTTACTAGACCAGCGTATGGCCCAAACTGCTTCCTGAGACCAGATGCGATTCCAGCGAGGCATTTAGCAGCCAGAGATACCAACATCACATTGGAGTCTTTAGCTATGACCTACAAAAGCAAAACATATTGTTTATAAAAAAGGACAATGGAAGTAACAAGACCTCAGCACATGATTTATTACACGCGTGTAGTACCTTCTTCAGTGCGCGGACTACATCCCCATACTCTCCTGCTTCTAGCTTGGGGTTTTTAGCAAGCGTCTCCAAAGCATCCAGGACTTCTTTCCTTTCCTGCCACTTTTTGGCTTCCTGTCAAGAAACACAAGAGGTTCATATGAAAGCCTCAGCAACAAAGGATCAATCGTCTCTCCACAGGGGACCTGGCACTTACGATCTTCTCATAGAAGTCTTTGGGGAGTTTAGAGAGAATTTCCACTGGATCCAGGAGTTCGTAGGGATCCATCTGTGAGACGGCGTCCTCAGCCTCTTCTTCTAAAAAAAACAAAATGCATCAGAAGATACAGATTGTGTATCAAACCTTGGGTTGATTCACATTTACCTTAGATTTCAGCTCATATAGTTATGATTAAAAAGCATACCATTGATTTGCACGTCACCAGCCTCTTCTACTGGAGTGTCCGCCTGTTGCTGCTGGGAGCGAAAGAAGCGGCACGGTCTGGGGGCTCCTGGGGCTACCTTGCCCCACTCCTCCTCCAACTCCTTCAGCTGAGGATGGAAAAGCAAACATTACACACCAGTGCCAAAAGATAAAATGCATACACAATAGACATGGGACGAAATGTATGTTTGGCATCAACTACTTTGTCATTGTTTAAAATAATGAGTAGCTCCCAAAGTAGGGAAATCAATGGAGTTACCATTAACAACAACAGACACGCCCGTTTATAAAAAAGGGAGAAAGTATTTAAAAATAAAATTCCATGAATCATAATAATTCAATTTGATGATATTATGAATCATTCAATTAACAAACATGTATAGCCCAGGCTATGCTTTGATGCATTAAAACACTTTACAGTAGAGGAAAAAAAAACTGATTTCCCAAAACAATGTTTAGGGAAATCTGATTTGTATAAAAAAAATAAACACAAAAAGTGCCGACCTGTACAGCATTGAGGTTCTGAAGTGGAGGCCGTAATGCATCTCTGATCCATCTGTAGACTTCTACAGCCAACAGCTTTGCTTCGTCTCGCACAGCCTTATCTCTGGACTCAAACAGCTTTGGCAAAACCTTAACTATGGGCTTCACCATTACCGCTTTGGCTCCAAATGCGCTAGAGTAAAGCAGAGATAAAAATCAATAATGTAAAAACATTTTTTAATTTTAATTAATACATTTAATTAATATTTAATTAATGTTCTACTATAATACACTGCTCAAAATCAACATCCCCTCAGGCTCACCAGAGTGATTTCCGAATGGTTTCTACACAGACCAGGACAATTTTGGGATTCTTGTTGTCGATGCCCTTGATGAGCTCCTCCTGAACAACTTCGGCCTTCTCAATCTCGATGTACATAAGGCAGATCTCAGAACCCAGCTCTTTGGCCCGGGCCTTGGCCTGGTTAAAAACCTTCGACACCACACCACTCACCACCTCACCCACCGTCCTATTAGGGAACAAGAAAATTAAGTACATCAGTAAATACCACAGTAAACACAACAGGAGAACATAAATTAATACCGCATGGGACTTTTTTACCTAGGAGCTATATGTGCATTCTCGACAAAAGCCAGGGCAGCCTCTAGTCCTTTCAGTTGGGCCACGGCGTTCGAGTCCATCACAAACTTCTTGATAAGCCCCAAGAACTTTCCCCACGCTGGGCTCTTCTCATCTTCGATCCTGAAAAGCTTTAGAGCTTCCTCGTAGCCAGATAACCTACATTTCCATAACTGGACAAGAAGTGATATGGTTCAATTGAATACTTCATTCTGCTTTTTTGTGCATTCAGGTTCTGGGCCACATTTATGGGTGGAGGTGCCCATCATTGAATTGAAGCATGTCAAGACAGTTTTACCTTGTGTTCACATTTTTGCTCGACAGGCAAATTCTTCCAGTCGCTGTCATCATCCATGGTGATTTATTTGCGTGTCACTGCAAGGATGGAAGGAAGGAGCCTGAGCACTTTAGCTGGGATAACTGTGTCCAACATAAACAACATAAAGTCATGTTAGCCTGGACAACTTTAGAAAACCGCGCTATTCTTGTTGTTGGATTAACTGTTAGCTCTCCTTTATGTTAAAAAGCTTTATGTTAAATCTTAATGTCACCCTATGAACTGTTGCTAGCTTCATTAGCATAGCATAGCTCGCTATCCATCGTCAACGTCCAAAACACTGTTAACGTAGACACATTTAAATAAACCAGACACTGACTAGTTTGTAACTTTCAACTCACCCAAATCGCTAGTAAGTCTTCCTTCGCTGACACCCGTGATCACACCCGTGTGCGGAGTGTTCGTTTTAAATTGTAACGCGCGACACCAATAGCAGCGCTTCACTGGATAATTCAAATACGTTTCCGGTTTAACCGCCAATGATAGAACGCGCAAGGAACACGCTCATTCGCCGACGACTGTTCACGTGACCACGGACGGTCCTATCGAAATAACTGTTTTCTTGCAGTGACGCAGTGACGCAGTGACGTCGACCCAACCACCACCCCGACGCGAGATTTTTTTTTCCTAGGACAGCTCCGGTGAGATTTGCATATACCACGCCCCGAACTCATTTCATTGGTCGCCCCAACTGCTTCTTGTTCTTCGTCTCTTTTGGGGTTTGCGCTCCTCATTCTACATCATACCAGCGCAGCAAGTAAAGTAACTCACCCTAACCCTAACGGAGCTGTCCTAGGGGGAAAAGATCTCGCCCCGATGGGGTCTACGACGCGTCCAGCCGCGTCAATCTACACAGAGCAGAAAGCACCAGGCAGGAAGTTAAAGTATGAGCAGCATCCGGTAGAATTTCAAAATAAAACATATATAAAACATCATGTGCCGACTCCCGATCGTTTATCACACTACTACATCAAAATGACGTCATAGTTATATATATAAAACACAGCATTTTATATGACACTACTCATCCTTTTTACAAACGCAACACCAAAAAGGACAAGACGTGGACTGAAATAGCAGGAGTTGTGGGAGAGGATGGTGAGTATTACCTGGTAATTACGTGATTTTTCCCTTTAATTAATGTGACATGTCAAGCAATACATAATGAAAACATTTTTTTTTAAACAGTAACCTTGCATTACACAGGATAGGGCCTGTGAGATAATATTTGCTAGAAAATTATTATCAAGAAATAATTACATAAGCCTCTTCACTAAATCCACTAATACATGCAAGTCTATTATCTACATCACAGCGTTAATGGCTGTAGGGTACTGATATTATGTTACGTTTAATTAATCATATCGTAAATGTAATATCGCAGTGCCTGGTAAGAGGCTGGTATCTGGTAACCAGATACCAGAAGATATCTGGGAATGACACCTCGGGCCATTTAGTTGGATCATTCGTCCAGTCTTTTATTACATATGGACAACACTCCGATCCGATTCTTTTACATTTTTCAATCTAGCGTTCTTTGTCAAGTGACAGCAAGGTTATATAAGACATGACACCTTGTTGACAGCAGCATGTGAGTTTAAAAACATTTCCAGGCTGGGGGAAAGGATTTGACTCCGCCCACACCACGCCCCCCAACTATGGCTAGACACCGACTGTATCTATGGCCGTTTTCAACACGGAAAATGGATAAATAATCACAGAAGACATTCGGTGTTGGATTTATCATTATGGATTTATTTTACAAAGTCTCCAAAAAAGACACCGCAGTTCAAGGCTGGATAACGGGGGTCGACGATGTCGCTGCATGCTAGACTCTTACTTTGAAAAGTCTCTCTTCGGTTAATATATATACTGTATGTATGTATGTATGTATATATATATATATATATATACACATACATACATACATACATACGTACGTACATATATAAATATATAAATGACTTGCAGTCTTATACATCATGCCGTCATGCATGCTGTAAATATGTGTATTTGTGTGTGTGTGCTAATTACCCTCATGAGGGATCTTGTTGAGTCCCTTGTGATTATTTAATAAAGATATCCCAGAGCTATTAGAACATCTAAGGATGTTCCCGTAGTGTTTATGGAAACAAAATGGCAACACACGTTTCAATGAAATGCAAATGCTGTTTTATATTAAAAAGATACCAAAGAGATAATTCACTATACCACACAACACAGCTTGTTAGTACTGCCATGGAAATACATATACAGTCTGTTCATATTTACACATTAAGTGACAACCAAACAAAGAAACCATAAATACCTCTTTTTGTTACCTTTACAACAACTATACTCGACCAATATTTCATAACATAAAAGAACACTATTAAATAACGGGCATCCCTATCATTTACAAAGCTTGGATACAGTGGTTAAAATAATCCAGCAAAATAAAAATGTTCTTCTCCAGTGAGTAAAATTAATACAGGTCAAAACAAGCATAAAATCCCTTTATACAAAAGACAACATAATAAACACAATATCTTCAACAAATGTTTGCTTTCATCGGCCTGGTAAACCTGTACAGTTAGGCAATTCATCCGCAGAATGTGTGAGGCTGTATTTTGGGATTAGGCTGATTGAATTAGTTTTGATGCGCTATAGGCCCACTACCAATACACTGTCCAAAGACTATAGGTTATAGCTGCCAAGACCCCTTTTTGCTATTGGCCTCAGTGCGTTGTCTAGCAGCGAATCAGCACGTTGCTGAAGGAGTATAACATACTTCAAAATACATGGTCTTGAAATGTCTGGTAATTGTCAATAGTCATGTCCTTGCACCATTAACGGTAAAACGGCAATATATGTTAAACAATGCATATTTACTTTTGCTTGTATTAAATTAACGCTTTATTAAGTTGTCAGTGATATATATCTAAACTATAACCCCGATGCTCAATGGTTCCAGATATGCAGTGTTATACACATAATATACAGAGAGGTGGGGGGGTCATGTGTTATACTGCGAGTGTCAGTGGACACTCCATTACAGACTTACAGAGTTGATAAGATGTACTATTCACAAAAATGCTACCATAGAACCTGACGTGCATTTAACAACCCCAGAGTAATATAAATAGAACTGGATAAGAAGAAAGGGGAGGGAAAGTTTGGCACTTAGGCTATACTTCATTGTGGCATCTTCTGCTATTCAGGAGAAAGCAATTTTCCTGAAAAAAAAAAAAAGGTTCTTGCAGTCTTATTTGCCGTTTTCATACAGGATGAATGGACTTCAGCAGTCGACCAGAGAGCACAGACGAGATCCATGCTTGGCTCACCAGGTTCTGAACGCTGAGGGAAAAAGGATTCAGTCTGTAAAAGTCATGTGGAATAAAGATCCAGTTTTCGGGAAAACAAAACATTCATTTGTAGTGTACTGTAGCGGAAGAAATGAGGGCAGAAATGTGTGAAGCTCTCCCCTTTGGCACTGTCCATAAATATCACTTTTGAATAACTGAGTCTGCGAACACACAGCTCTAACACAACATCCAGGCCATTTCCAACAAAAAAATAAATCAACAAACCCACTCTGAAATATAAAATGTTCATAAATAGAGTTCATAAAGACACGACGACTGACCAGTGGTATGAGAGAGGGCTATTTGTTACAGTCAAGCAGAATGTTGTTTTAGCATTGTAAAAAATAAAATAAAAAGTTCACAAAACTGTAGTTCTACACAAAAAACAGCATCCCTCGCTTTGAACTTTTGCATCTTAAAAAAAAAAAAGGCTCCAGATATTCCTTTATGCACTTTTCGCTCCATCTACAAGAGTCTTGCGCACTTATTCCAGCATACTCATTTATTGTCTTTATTAGTTGTCAATTTTGCCATAAATAGTTTTGAGTGTATGGATTGCATTTTGTCCATAAATGTATGCATTTATTAGCAAGTGTGCAGGTAGGACGGAGTCCATTCTTCAGAGATAGGTTTTGCCTTTATGTGAACTATGTTACTTTTCAGGTTCACGTGGGCTATATAAGTTTCCTACATAGCATCAGAATGCGACTATCTAGGTTCTGGTGTACCTATGCATTTGTACCTAACATCTATATAAATCTTTGCATGTATAAGTTGTACCGAATATAAATACGTGTGCGCTTGTTCGTGTTTGTTTCCTATGTATGCGGCAGAGATTCTTTAAAAAA
>OMKN01065949.1:0-19716 GCA_900302345.1 Melanonus zugmayeri
GGCATTTATTTTCATTTGTACGTTTTACCTTTTGTCCATCTAGGATGTTGTTTAGCACTCATTAAAAATAATGATTAAATTAGTAGTATTTCACATGTCTATGGTGTGTATATGGAATGCATGGTGTGTGCTTGTGGGTGTGTACTTTGTCCTTCGTCTGCTTGTGTGTTCATCAGCATGATGGGAGACAGCGGGGTTAGAAGGGTTTGCTGGATCCTTCAGTCATGCACTGGCTTCACATTTGGCTGCATCGGCTATTTAAAGTGACATGATTAAAATGGACAATGTGAGCTGAGTTGGCAGGAAGGAGCTATGAATGCATTATCAGTTTAAAAAAAGGATAGCAAAGGAAGACACGTGTGCACAGGCACACAAATACGCATGCACACTTATGCACAAACTCCGACAGGCTTTCTGACTAAAAGTGCCAAATAAGCAAACAACAACAACACAGTGTAGCAGATGCTCCTGCTATGCGCCATCTGAGTGGCTTTTCTGGGCTCCTCCAACACCAGGACACAGGTAGTTGTTAAGTAAACTCGTTTATTGCAGTGTTGAGAATGGTCTATGCAGGCAGATATGTCCGCGCCCCTCCTCAGTGTGTGTGGTGATGGCTGGTTTATCCTGCGTGCCTTGATTACTCTCATGCACCTCAGGTGTGCAGCCTCACCCAGCCCCAGAGTCTAATCAGCCTGACTCGGGCCAGGTGAGGCTGCTTAAACCAGCCACCAACCACACACACTCCACACACAAATCAAATGGCGACTGTATTTCCAAGTAAAGCCGGCTCCACACTACACGATTTTAGCCCCGATTTAGCCCGTCACCAACATTCGTTTAATGTGACACCAGCTCAGAGACACAATCTGAGGGCTACCAATCCAGTCTTTTGACATTGTCAAAATCAGCTAAATATTCAGCCATGACTTTGAAAATCTTTTAGATAAAACTAACACACACAACACACAAACTCTTGCCGGCACTCTCTCCAACTCTCACTCACGTTTCCATTGTTTCCACCAAAAAAGAAGCAAACACATTTGTGATGGTGCTCAGTAATGTCATATCTACTGCTGAGCTCGCCCTCTCCCTCTCTCACAAAACAAACTAAACCAAAAAAGATTTTTTTTTAAAAGTCTGAAGTAATCCAAATCTATTTATCCATCTCATCTTGTGAGTTTTGTTTCTCTCTGCACCTCATTGTATTATTTTGTAATGAAACATTTTAAAACATTCTTTCCTCTCATTTCTTGACCTGACCTGACCCGATTTAGCCCGTCACCAACATTCGTTTAATGTGACACCAGCTCAGAGACACAATCTGAGGGCTACCAATCCAGTCTTTTGACCGTCTCAGATGTCATAATTTTTTCAAACATGTTTCATTTTATCGGCACAAAATCTGCTAGTGTGAGATGTTCAACGACCAGTGTAACGAACAGCAATAGCCAATGAGAGTTTGAGTGAGGAAACCATGCGGAAGAAGAGGAAACGTAGAGTCAAGAACATTTAAAAATGGCTTTGAAGAAAAAAGTCGCCAGTGCACGGTGGACTGATAAACTGGATGGGAGGCTCGTTGAACTGTGGCAGGACTATGAATGCCTGTTCGACTTGTTGTTGTGCATCGATCTCCATCTTTCTTTGACACTGCTGTCAGCGCCTCGCCCGTGATAAGTCACGTGCTGATTTTGTTTTCGCGACACTATGTAAAGAGAAAAAACTACAGGCATGATGGTAATGTGAGAGGATCAGCGATGTTACGATTTTGAAAATCATGTAGTGTGTCATTGCCTTAAGACATATTTAACCATATCTTCTTTTTTCTTTTGTATTTTCTATTATTGTGGCAGTTGGCAGAGGGAGGGAGACACTTTCTAATGGAAAGCTATACTATTGAATAGACCGCTAGACTCAAAGCATTCTAGACTTCTATTTTGTGTCTTATGGAAATATATAGTCGATGAGAGGGCGTTTTTTTTTTTTTACATTGGTCTAATGGTTTTGGGATTTATAACAAGTGGGTTGCTTGTTTCCCCTCCCGCTTGTTCATTAATTAAGGAACATATTTACAAGCACAAAGTATGTTTAAACCATGATGAAATACAGCCATGCCATTCTGTACATTCTGTATTGATCACATTGTGTTCAGCTTGGCTGTCTGTACAATCCATCTTTGGTATTTTTAGCTCCATTTGAACATTTCCATTGACTGTCCATCAGGTTTTATATTGCTAGGAGTCGTTTATCATTTGAATGGTCTTGAATACCCTTCCCTATCAACATCCTTTCAGATTACATACAATGCCGTTTTACCCAAGTAGGTGTGTGTGTGTGTGTAGGTGCATGTGGGTGGGTGTGTGGTGCATGGGTGGGTGAGAATGTATTTATATGTATGTGTCTTAATGCTCTTATTTCCATAAGAAGTATTTGTCCATGTTGCTGCTGCTGCCCCACTGAGCTTTTCATATTGGATTGTATTTCCTGCCTTCTCTGAGCTGCTCTTACACTCGCCAGCCCCTCCATCTTGAGAACGTATCAAGTGCATCATAAACATTACTGAGGCAGACTGGGGAGCCATCTAGAAACATGGAGATGGAGAGGTGGAGGTATAGGCTGCTTCCCATATATTAAGCTTGAGGTGGTATAAAGTGTGCTTGGGAATTTCATCTGTGTGCCGAGCAATGGCTTCATGTTTGGGTGATGTTCCTTCATAATAAGTTGAGGTGTGAGGAGAAGAGAGGTCGGGGGTGAGGATGAGCAGAGAGAGGCGAGGAGGATGGGACTTCTCAATAGCACAGGGCAAGGCAAGGAAGGAGGCGAAAGGAGAAAAGAGGAGAGCAGAGGAAAATAGTAGAGGGAGAGAGCCGAGGAGAGGAAATGGGGGAAGTGGGTAAGGACAGCTGTGATCCTTTTATTGTTCACCTGGAGGAACATCTGGTGCTCTGCAGCCTTTCGCTCTTTTCCCCCCACGTCCCTTCTTTCTCCTCTCTATTCTTTCCTGTTGCCCCTCCCCTCTTTACTCACTCCACAGGGCAAATTACCCAACATCTTCATTAATGTCTCATTACAGCTGATTCAGCAACTGTAGCCACATTATTAACACAATCTGTTTCAGCGCTGTTTGCAAAGCTCAGCTCTATTTTATTCTTTTTTTAGCCTAGACTCAAGTAGGCCTACTTTTCACTGCACAGATGCAGTTATATAGTCCACCAAATGCAAATGAACTCTTATTGTCGTAAACTCGATGCACATGGCTTCTTTATGCTAATAGTTAGCCTCTTACACCTGAGCTGTTCAATGATGGTTTTCCTCAAGATGTTATGTTGCCATGAAGTCATTCAGCAGGCGCTTTTATCCGTGACTTTTATGACTTTTCCTCTTTTTTTTTGGTCATTAGGAATAGGTTAGGAATCTTACTGGTAGACCGCAGACAAAAGCGTCTGCTCACACCACCAATTACATTTGTTCCACTCCTACTCTTCTGCTGTGTGTTGACATAATTGGCTCCAGTCCTGTAGCACCACCTGGCTTTTCCATTCCCCTGCCATAGACACACACAAAAAAACTGATTTAAAAAACCGGTAGGTTTACCAACAGGTAGTCGATGTGTTCCTCTTCATCAAAGCTGTTCTACACTATATATTTTCATTTTGGGAGAGACAGGAGAGGGCTTGGGGATTGGCCTCACTGTCAGTTTGTTTCAAAGATTGCTTTTGCTTTGTACCTTCTGTGGTCCGATATTGATAAATGCTTTAAAGAAGTATTTTTCCAACTCTGCAGTTATATATGTTTTGGGGGAATAAGAATGAGTGAAGAATGTCATTCATGTTCAAGGCAGAGTGCGATTCAAACTTCAACTAAACTCAAGCAGCCAAGGTTAAAACAAATAATTTGACAGTTGACCCTTACTTGGACTGGCTTTTACACTCTGTCTCTCTTAAAGCTTTTAGCAATAGAAAGTTCAGGGCCATCAAAGTGTACTATAAGGTACAAACATGCATTTTTTTAGTCCATTTATGTTTGTTTGCTTCAATACATGATGGAAGATAGATTCATAGATTCACTGGATTTTGGAATTGTTATTCTACCTTACCTTTAGTACCTTACTGACTAGACTTAGAATTATAGCATTTGTCTTGCATCTCCCACCACACCACACTGCAAACACACACACACACACACACGCAAAGCTGTGACATTACTGTGCTGCCATGCAGGTGTGCAGTTTTTGAAGTAATCCAGATGGATTTGCCATTGATTCTCCATCATGGATAAATGCACCCAAGCCTTCTATTGTCTCCTCCTCCTCTCCTCGTCCTACTGTTTGTTTTACATCTGGGATAGAACCCCCTCCCCCCCACCACCCTATTCTATATATTCTCTCCTCATCCCAATACGCTGTCATATTGTCATCATTACTGTGTGTGTTGTCAAAGTGGAGTCCTTCAGTGTCCTTAGTCGTCCTGATTTAGGCTAGTTTAAAATCACTTTAAAATAATACACAGGCTCGGAGGATTCATCAGCATTGAAGATTTATTCAGTAAAGCATCGGTGTTACATAAACCTGAGTTAGTTCATGACGCAACTAGTTTCAAACAAGGATACACGCTGTGTATATAGCTTGCCATGACTCCTCCTCTGTTGGTGGAAAACATGTAGCAGTTAGTTGGTCTTCAAAGCCAGGTGGTTGCTGCCTCGTGTGCAGGTTTTAGCAATTGGCACACATAGTATGGCTACACAGACAGTGACATCATCGCCACCGCCGGACCAAGATTCCACCTCATTTAAACATCGGAAGAAAGGATGGACGTGTTTTTTGTTTTTTTGTAATCACTGATACGTTATTTAGGGCTGAATGTGTGGTTACATATTTGATTGGTTGAGCTATTACCTGTAACCTATAATCAAAGACCTTTGACCATCTTCAGTATAATCATTTACTTTTAGTTATTTTGTGACTGATGAAACCATATCTAATCTTATCATTTTTTTTGGAAATGATAGTAGTTGGGGATTATATAAAGATATGTGTTTTTACAGGTCAATATTTTTATGGCGTTTTTTTTTATATCTAGCTGGGCCTGTGTTGACCAACGTTCTGTATGTGGTAGGTGTTGCAATGGCTAGTTGCTGTGCTGTCGGAGATATCAGTGATAAAGTCCCTGTCACTGAGCCATGGTGGGCCCACTGTGTGCAGACTGCAGAATCGTATGGAAATTGAATATTTGTCCCCAAGAAACTGCCCCATTCCACCAAAAGACTCTCTCTCATTCTGACTCCCTACCTCCCCTTATCTATTTCTTTACTTCCATCTCTCCACTTCCCCTCTTTTGCTCACTCACACGCTCTTGTTTGCTCTTTTACTCTGTCTGTCGCACTCTTTTCCCTCAGATGTCTTTTTCACCAATCCTCCCCTCCAACATTCTCCTCTCTTTATCTTTCCCTCTGTGTCCCCCTCTCTCTCTCTCTCTGTCTTTTGCTCTTTCTCTGTCTCTGACCTCAGTGCCAGCTTTTATTTCTGACTCTCTTGTCCAGTGACAGATACAGAACGTGGATAATAACTGGGCCTGGAAAAATCAGGATGGGCCTGAGTTTTTTTTAAGATTAGATATGTATAAAATTGATATGGGGGGAAAAAACTGGCAGACCGATAGTGAATTTTTGTAGCCTATGTCTAGGCTATGCCTACTCATGTCAGAATACCACATGCATATCAATGAGCCAGTCAGATGAATGACTATCTCTACATAAGAGGAAATATCACGATAAGAACAAATCCAACCCTGCATAAGCCTTGTTACAAGAGTAAAGCATGATCAAATAAACTATTTTCTACATTTCCCCAGTTTATTCTTTAGTAAGCAAATCATATTTCCAAACAATTGACTGTCTATTCTAGTCTCTGCATGGCAACATAATTGGAATCAAAGTTGAATCTAATCTAATAATGGCATCAGAATCACATTGTTTACCTTGTAACCACCTATGTTACCACACACAAGGAATTTGATCTGGTTCTTTGCTCTCAGTACACAATACAACAAACAGAAATGAAGATCACGTTTGTGTTTGCGTCTATGTTGTCCTGGTCAACAAAAAGACTGATTATAGCTCCGCAAAACCGGAGACATCAACAGATAGTTTCTCCTCCATGTTTGCTAGAAACTAGCGCTGGAGAAAATACAATAAAACTCTGCTATTGATTGCCACTTCAGTGCTGCCACTGCCGCTAATTTGCATAAAGTTCAAATTATTTCAACTCTCGTCACTCTGGACGTGGACATCGCGCCGCTCCTCATCGCCAGCTCTCATTGAAAACGAATGGCTACTTTTGCTGCTCATTAATCTTTCGGTGTGACCGCATAGTAATGCGATGTAGCATAAACGTCAGTCACATAAAATACGTTTTCATGAATCTGAATCTGTGGGCAAACTGTCAATCTGGGTGGACCAGCGCACACCCAGGCCCATCCGTAGATCTGCGTCTGCTCTCGTCTCTTTATGTGGCAGGGTGTATTCGGCCGGGCAGATTTGTCTGAAACATTCCATCTCACGGATTTCAACTTACTTTTTCAGGGTGGGACACAAAGAAATACACTCAGCTATGTTATTTTTTCAGCTATGTTATTTTTCTCATCTGTTGCCATCCTCGCCGTGGTTGTCACATACACTTCAGAAGACCACGCTTGGTAAAAGGGTAGAGCGTTGTGACTCCCAGCCAAAAGACACTGGATTCCATCCCCAAGCACAGCAGTCTGCCTGTAGGCATCCTCGAGCCATATGACCTCTACCTGCTCCTAAATCGCATACATCTATAGATTAAGTGGCTTTGGATAAAAGTCTGCTAGATTGCTTTTTGAGTATTATATATCTGGCGAAATGACATGGGAGAGGAGAGGCTACATGGGATAGGATTAAGGGGGAGAGGAGATGAGTTTGAATTAGCGAGTTTTAATGTATAATTAGCTAATCTAATTGTGTAGTGTATTTGTCTCTAGTTCTAACTTATATCTGTATTATTCACATCACCCAGTGTATGGTACATGTAAGCCTCATGAAACAGAAATCAGGTCCAAGATCAAAGGGATGTCTGGTATGCGGGCTCGTTTAATGGGGATAGATGTTTCTATTTGAAGCTGTAATGGCATTGATTGGCTGGTTTGGATTCTGATTAGAAATGCAATTGGACGCAGGCCTCATGAAGGCTGATTATCACACTAAGGAAGATATGTGGATGCAGTGCTGGTGAACAAACACACACACACACACTAGATCAGTTTCCATTTTGGTTTGCATTCTTTAAAATGACAAAAAGGCCCATGGGATGATTAGGAAGAAAGGTAGGACACCCATAGTTCTCTCTGCAAGCACACACATGCACACACATGCACACACATGCATGCACATGCGCACATGCAGAGCAATATTCTCATATTCCATCATGATCTGGTTTAGCACAGCGGTCACTAGCGCTTGGGGACTGTGATTTCTCTAGCCAAATCTAATATTCTATACCTTAAAAGGTACCAGTAGATAAGATAAGATGAATGAGAAAATGGAAAATGGGAATTTTTTCTTTGCTTTAATACATTTGGTTAGATAAATGCTAAATAGGATCTGGTGGGTAGGGATGTTGGAAAGGAGAAGTTTTTAGTTTACGTATGATGTAGGAAAATGTAATCTTGCTAAAATTATTATATTGTACAGATAAGACTTTAAGACAGGGGTGACAAGAAATAACTAGCAGACTCTGCATTGAGGCTAATGTGAAATGAGATGAATTCTCATCAGTATGGATTCCAATTGGAAATGTGATGGGATGGCGGGAGGATGGCTAGAGAGGAACACAGAGAAATGAAAGTGATTAAAGGAGATGCCAAACAAAGCTGGTTCCTGGTAGTCATAGCGGGATCCAGCTATCTGGTTAAGTGGAGCTTATCCATAATACCCAGCATGCTACAAAACAACAATCATTCTAGTTCTAGTCCTTTCCCTCACCCCCTTTCCTCATACAAGTGTGTGTATGTGCATTATGTGTTGAGCGTGTGTGTGTGTGGTTATGTGTGTGCATGAAAGCACTAGAGTATAGCCGAGGAGATGTTCCCAGACCCAGTGGGTCAGAACTAGAAAAAGACTGTAAAAACAACATGGATAATGGCTAAACAGACAAGAAATGTGTCCTTGCGTGGACAGCATGGTTCCTCTAGAAGTGTTTGGCCAAGAGGACCCATGTGCACTCACGCTTCATGCTCCCCTTCCACGGACTGTCTTAATGTGGACCTCTTTTTTCACGTTAGAAACAGTGGGCGTCCCCGGGCCACTCTGAGCCCACCCCGTTGCCATGGCAACGACACAATCCAAGGGCGTCTGAAAGAGGAGCGAGCGTCAATACTCGCAAACACTCTCCACGGCTACTGTAGCGTACGCACACGCATACAAAAGCCCCAACACGCAGATATGGCTGAATGCGCCTCCTGCACAAGAGATTTGACGAGATATCAATCGCTCTCCATCTCTTACAAATAAAGTGTATTTGAATATGTTTGGGTTTACATAGAAACACTAACAGAAAACAGCAATATCTTTGTGTCGTTCTCCATACGAGAGTCCATACGAGACTATTCAATATATGGCCAATATGACATGTTGTAACAAGTACTTATAGCGTTGTCTTGGAAAAAGTGTTAAGACAGATGCAGCGTTTGGTAGCATGTTCTCGGCTACCATGTTAGAATGGTGAGATATGGGATGGTTGGAAGATAATTGCCTTAACAGATCGTCTCCCTAATCCATTGATGTGATCAGCCATCCAATGAACTCTCTTACAATTGATTGAGCATCATTTCTATTCTAAATGTACTTGCTATTATGAGAAGCACAATTGCAATATTTATGTAGAAGCAACTGTTTACTTGTGTTGTTTATGTGGCCTAAATGGGAATTAGTGATAACTTATTCCCTCGTTATTACCATGTAATATGGGTGTAATAGGTTATTACCATATTACCCATTAATGGATGCCTGACATCGCCACCCTCACATGTAGGAGTGAGGGATCCCCCAAATAGGTATGGGCCCAGAGTAAATAGGACCAGAGGCTGATGTAGAAAAAGATGAAGCAAAAAGGCTGACTAGGGGCATGCAACCAACACAACAAACAAATCAAGAATAAGAGGAAAACAAATCAAACTTAGGATGGATCAAATCAAAACCACAATAACGGCTAACGTAAACAAAACACAGAAGCACACAAAGGCTCAAAACCTGCAGAGACCAATAAGCCTGCCTCACACTGTGGTGCCCAAAGGATGATGCATGCCAGGCCCTTAACAATAACCAAGTGAACTGAAGCTAATAATGCAGCACAAATACAATTGTGGGAAAAACAATGGCAAATTAATTAGTTGCTTCTTCCTGTTGTAGAATATACAAATAAAGTTTAGCCTAAATATAAACAGATTTTATGTAATGAATAATCAACTTTAATCAAAAAATGTATTTGATTAAATTGAATCCAAATTAAATGCAATTATAGTAAATGTTAACACAGTTGGGGCTAATACCTTTTGTTGTTTTACAGCTGCCCAGGATCTCTGTCTAACAATCACTCAAACAGGACTTGTTACAAAGCGAAAGGCCCAAGCTTCCTGTAGTGGAGTATATACGTAAATCAAGTCAAGTCCATTTTCTCACAGTTACAGTCTCAAAGGGTTTAACAGGCCATACCCCCTAACCCTAGAAAAAATCCCCCTTTTAGTGGGGGATCCTTCCAGGGATGGTTAGGAGTGCAATGGGTGCCATAATTGACATACATAGTAGTAGCATTACAAGCAAAGAAAGTACAATTTAAAAAATGGAAAATTAGTATTGTCCATGGTGATGAGGTGCTGGCGGGTGAGCAATCTGGTAGCAGCCAGGTGGGGTGGCCAGGCATCCAGTCATGATCGCAGCAACATACTACAACAGACAGCATTATGGTTAGATGGGGCAGGGTGGACAAGGAACATGTAGGAAAAATACATTCTATTTAAATACATCATTTAATGAAAAAATAGCAATAGATTCAAGTACAGTCTTATCGCAAATGTTCAAATCACAATTCCAGGTACTACCCTTTGTTGTATCTGTTCAACAAACACCTAAATCAGGCTTGGTGCAAAGGAAGGCCAAAGCCTTGTTCTCCCCTATTCATACCCTCCCCTGCTCCTCAGAGTCCTAGAGGCATAGGGCTACATTTATGATTGTTCATTCATTCATTCAGTCATTAATTTTTAGTTAGTGAGTTAGTAAGTTAGTTTGTATGCTATTTGTAAATCTGGCTCTGATCAAGAGCTTTGTCAACAATTACTGGCAGGCTTAGATGCAGGTGCAGTAGTTCCTATTAAATGGAACTACTGGTGGTAATATCCTGGTACCTGTAATCAAAATGAAATTGCTATGAGGTAATTAGGGGGTGATATAATGTGCAATGTAATTACCTGTACACAAAAGGGACATTTCCCAATGACTTAGTTAATTGATGCCTATTCAGGCATTTGCCCACTCAATTTGATCCATGTAGGAGGCTGGGCACCTTGGCTGTCCACTATTTAGGATCAGTGGGCAGCCAAGGTGGACCAACTCCAGTTCTAAAGACATTGGCATGAGTATGCACTAAATATATAGAAAGGAACTGGATCCAACGGTATCCAAACTGCTCCCAGAAAGCCCATTACAGTGCTCACTTACAGATACCACACACAAAGAGCCGATAGTCTTCATACCCTGATGCTGCGTTGTTTACTTCTCCACTCAAATTAATGATGTAAAGATGCATGATTGTCAACTGTTTGTTAATGTGACATTACTTCTTAACTAGTCTGAATCCTGATTGCTTTTGATGTTGGCTTTTGCCTAAAAGTTTAATATCTCACATTATTTTTTATTATCACTTGCTTAGAAGTTAATCTTACCATTGCTTCTGCTCGAATTCGACTAATCATTAACTCGTAGCATGTTTTGTGTATTCTTCTGCCCAATTAAATATCTTGGGCCGCAGTGCAAAACACACAAACGGGGCCCTCCAAACATTTACAGAATTTGTATGTGCACTGCACGTAACGTGCACACAGCCAACACAACCTCGTTAGTGAGACAGCCTTTGACTGTGGCC
This sequence comes from Melanonus zugmayeri, assembly GCA_900302345.1. Taxonomy (NCBI): domain Eukaryota; kingdom Metazoa; phylum Chordata; class Actinopteri; order Gadiformes; family Melanonidae; genus Melanonus; species Melanonus zugmayeri. Next base: position 11,153 of record OMKN01065949.1, read on the forward strand.
TACTGTGCTCATTGATGTTCATTGTTTATACTCTGCTTCTGATTCGTATTCAACCCCCTTCTGCTCTCTCTGTCTTGATGTTGATTCATCAAAAAAAATGCTTCAAGATGTTTTGAACACAATGTTCCTTTCACTTCTGTGAGCCACTTTGAGGTTTGAAAGGTTTCCTTTGGAGGGACAGTTGAATGTGATAGCTTTGGCTGTAGTTGTTCTACTGCTACATTTTGTTTAACATTTGGCAAATAGTCACTTAACTTAGCTCCATTCTTATCTTTTCATTCCACTGATCAGATGCATGATCAAACCCACATCGCTGCTCTCTGACTTTGTAATTATTTTTTCTACTACTGTATTGCCCTCCTAGCCCTCCCCTCTATCTGTTCCTTCTCTGGGTTTCTTCCTTTCCCCATTGGGCTGTGGGGAGAAAACGATTGAGGCAGTTAATATTGGGGTGTTTCTGGGGATTCCTTTGCCTTTTTGTCAGTTTAGTGTTAGGTGTGTTGTCAATTATGAAACCTTTTTAGTTACAGATCACTGTGCCATGTACAAATACCTGTTAGCTACTATGCATGAAATAACATGGTAACCTAATGGCTATGTGGTTATTTCTATTGTGTTCTATTGTGCAGTTTGTTTCATTGACGTTATGTCTTTCAATGTTCTGTGGAGTATCTAGAAGGTTTCCGTATCAAAACACATACAGTAAATGTGGCTTGCTCATGTCTGCATGGTGGTGGAAAGTACTCGCCTAACTGACTTAACTGGTGCGATGGTGTTGCGTCCATTACGACATTCAACACTTTCATTTATTGATGCAGTAGCGTGCATTATGTATGGCCTATCTCACGCATGTCCTGCGTATAGAGGGATCCACCCCAACCGTGCAAATTACGCAAGCGCCCATCCATGCAAGATAAAAAGACACAAGCCCCCATCCGTGTTCTTGAGTCGGACAAACTTCGCCATACACGCAGAGTACAGTTCTCAACTGCGTGGTTCGTTATTATTCGTTCTTTCATATAATTATATAATTAAAAAGGTTAATGTAGGCCTTTCCTTGTGTAACCCCTCAAACAAAAAAGACACTACAGCCCTTCTGTCTGGGGCATAATATCTACTAACCTTGGTAGGCCTAATAGGCTGCATCGTATGACTTATAGTTCTGATCGTAACTAATAGGCCTATGTGACTTGATAAATACATAGATACATCTTCCAAATGCAAGACTGTCTAAGTCTAATGTCTAATGTCTAAGTTAGCCTAAAAATGAGCCATGCAAATAAAGAGCAAATAAAATAAAAGAAGAGATATTAAATATTTCAGCACACCACTCGCAAATGATAGATAGGCACATCACATCACGTCATGGTCAGACGTGGAAATAGGCGGAGCTGAGTTGGGTGTGCCCTCGCAGGGTCGGCCCTCACATGCGCGTACCATCGAAGGAAGTAGTAGTCGCACAGTAGTTGCACTCTCACACGCTTTAGCCCTTGCACAGATGGGTGCACACGGTACAGAGGGATACCAAGGCAGCAGGGAAACAAGGGAAACAGTATTATTCTCTTGCGTCACCTTTAATAACTCTCAGTATCTACTATCCTGCGGTTCACATACAATATAGACTCGTTTCTAAGCGAGAGAGGAGATAGCGGTGTGGTGTGAAAAATGACCGAGCTGAGGAGGGAGAAGATGGAGGTGTGCGCTTGTGCCCGTCGGTGTGCACGTGTAATTGGCAGAGTGACCTCTGTGCAGGTGTGACACTCTAGCGGTCTGGCATTAAATAATGTCAGACTGAAGAGGCGATGGACTGTACCTTTCTATGTAGCCCAATCCCCCTTCAGCCTTATCTCTCCTCTTCATCTCGCGCCTCCTCTTCTCTGTGAAAGAAAGCGTCTATTTCTATCCCCCCCTCTCTCTCTTTCCTTCTCTCTCTTTCTATCATCTCTCTTTTACTCATTATCTCTCTTATAGTCATTCTCTCCCACTCTTTCCATCATCTCCTCTCCTCTTTCACTTTCTCTCTTTTACTCATTCTACCTATCTGTTTCCTCTCACACTTTCCCCTCATTCTCCCTATGTCTCCCACATTATCTCTCTCCCTCTCCCCCTCCCTCTCTCTATCCCTCTCTCTCTCTTCCTACCTCTCTCTCTCCCTCTCTCTATTGCTCTCTCTCTCTCTCTCTCTCTCCCTCCCTCTTATCCTTTAATGCATCTCTGTGCCTCTCGTCCCGTGCTAAAGAGGCCCCAAGTCTAGTTAATTATCTAATCACCTCTCACGTCCTTGAGCTGCTGGTCACGGTTCAGAGGTCCCTGTCAGCCGTAGCCTCTTACCATGACAGAGGTAAACACACACTGACAGTCACGATGACACACACACACATGCACAGGCAAGAAGACATGCCTCGTGAGGCCCGCAACCTTTAAGGCAAATAAACACATCCTCACCTTAAGCGTTATAAATTGACTTTTTAGACATATACCGACCGATTATACTCCTGCAGACCATTGGCTAATATTAAATACATCCATGTCTTTGCCCCAGAATCTGCCCTAATCGTTTTGTTGTTTCATAAGTGTACGGCAACCCATCCTCGAGTGTCTCGACTTGTTCATAAAAAACTATTCTGAAAGAAAACATCTTCTGCGTTGGGTGGTTTTCATTGAAGCCTTACCATTTGGACCTTTGAAATATGTATTATTGACTATAAATCAACAACCGCAGTCTGCTGGAAGTTTAGACTTTAGAAGTTTAGACCATGCCTGTGTGATTTTTCTTTGACAATGTAGCCTAAATCCGATATTGTAAGGGCCAAAATGAAATTGGTCACACATGCTATATTCAATAACTTTGGTTGTTGCTTCATTTTGCTTTGGAAAATTGCGTTACTACAATGTCGGGGGTCAGGAAAGAACAGGCTTATCTTTTGAGGACAGGGCCTCCTCTGGTGAAACAGAGTCTGGTTTGCATGATTTGGTGAAAGGTGAAGTAGCAACAATGTTTTTATTATTCTCTCATGAAATTGTTTTTCTGGCCAAGTTATAAAAACATTCAAAATGATAGCGACAACATTGCAAAATAATGTTTCAAGATGAAGGCTTTCATTTCTATAACCTCTATATTATCATTATATTATCATTATACTCTATACTATTTCTATCCGCTATCTTTCAATACGTAAATCACCATTGACATTTCTCAATTCACTGTCTTCTCCCTCTCTCGCTTTCCCCCTCACTTATATCTCTCTTCATCCCTATCTCTTTTCATATCACAAGATACATTTTCCATAAATGTGAGTGCTGGAACCACCGTTAAATAAATATAGACAAATATAGCCAATTTATTCTGAACATGAAAGTCTCGCTCCTTTAAAAGGGGTCAACAACAGAAAGCCAACACTGTCCTATTAAAGGATAACTTTGCGATTTTTCAACCTGGACCCTATTTTCCCATCATTTTGTGTCTAAGTAACTAATGTGGACAACAATTTTTGAAATCTGTTTTGAGAGCCTCATCCACATTGTCGAAATCAACTAAATATTCAGCCATGAAAATCTTTTACATAACATGTGGTGGGAATTCTGCATACATGTTGACCTCGGATTGTTTAAAACGAATGAACTCCTTTTAAATAACGTCATCCAATGCAATATGAATATATTTTCATCTTATTTATTGAACACATACGTAGACCAGAGCTCTGTCGTTCTCAAAGCACACCTCTGGGATTGCTGAGAGAAGTCTCAATAAGAAACTATAATGCCCCGTCTTATAACCCTTTGTCCACCGAGTATTCATTCTGATGAGGGAAACTCTTTCTGTTTCCACGACCCTGAGATGAAAACTGTCCCTCTGATGAACTCATGAACAACTTTTAGTACAATGGTCATGTTGACCGAACATCTTATCATAGATTTGGAAGTCTAAGCAGAAATGCAATATTAACACATGCATTTTCCCATCTGGTGTCTGATTATGTTTGATTATAAAAGATATAAAGAATATAAAATAGATTCTGGAGGAGGATCTCACAATACGACACACATTCGACCCCGAATACAGTTTGCATAACAATATTATAGTAGAAAAACCCCACAGTCTCTTCTCCCTAGACTTGGTCGGCACCTGCTGATAACGGCCAACGCAACGCCCAAATTCTGATCGCTCGCTCCAGTGCCTTTTTTCCCCCTTTTTTCATTAAAACGCCCTGTGAGGCTTTGTACTCTGTTTCCTGCCGTGCGTGTGCTTCCTTACAAACACCCCCGTAACACCATAGTTCAACATAGTTCAACAGAAATGCAAGTTACTCATACAAGTTGTTTTCAAATGCAAGTCATTCATATTCATTCACATGTATTTTCCATGACAAACACTAAGCTACGCTTTCTGTAGTCCAACACAACAAACTCTTGCCAGCACTTCTCTCTCCAACTCTCACTCACGTTTCCACCGTTCTCTTCCTGCAACAACTCAACTCTCGCGAGATTTGAGATCAGATCACTTCTCCTTGAGCGAGACTTGGTTAAACACAATAACAAACAGACCGGATCAAGCGAAAGGTAAAGAAAAAAGTTTTATTTCTCTGTAGGGATCCTTTCCATAATATTGTCAGACACCTATAATAGTGAGCCTGTCAGTGGCAAAAACCAGCACTTCTAGAGGAGTACATTGGCTCTATCACCCTAAAGGCTTTTATTGCCGGCTGAAGCGCTCTCGCTCAATACTGGACAAATGTTAAAAAAATGTGTCCACATCACTTAGACTTAAAATGATGGGAAAATAGGGTCCAGGTTGAAAAATCCCGAAGTTATCTTTTAAAAAGAAATGTAAAAAATCATAGAAGATTCCAGCATACATTTGAATAAAGATAAAATAAATGTTATACATTTTAACATAATATACATTTTTAATAAACTAGAAATCAATATAATTAGAAGAGGCTGTTAGTTGGCGGTTGATTTAAAGCCCCTGGGTTTTATGGTTTTATTACTCTACGGGGTTACAGAGCGATTTCGCTGAACCTCAAGGGGTGCAAGGCGGGGGGCTAAACACATGCTGTTCAAATCAGCATTTTTTTACAACAACAGCTACAATAACAGCAATTAGTAATAATAGGCAGTAGAGGTAGTATAAGGCAAAATGGAAAAAATATTTGAATCATAGCAAAATAGTGTATAGTGCATGTATTTGGTCTGTGTGTGTGTGTGTGTTTGCTTGTTCGCGTTTACGTAATTATGTTTTCTTTTCTATAGGAGAGAGAGAGTGCGTATTTGCTTCTCTGTGCTTACAGTGTAGTGTGTGGGTGTAGGAGTGAGAATGTGTGTGTGTGAGAGAGAGAGAGTGTGAGAGAGAGAGAGAGATAGATAGATAGAGAGACAGAGAGAGACAGAGGGCCAGCAGGTTACATACGGCTGTCATTACAGTAGCCAAGAGGTCCAGCTACACACAGCACACTCCATGACCTTTCACCCGACCTTCTTGGACTTCACTTCTCTCTTTTCCTTTCTTTTGTCCTCCTCCTTTCTTGTCTTTTCGTCCCACTGATGCAGACATTTTGAGCAAATATTCAAAGGGTCAACTAGGTTGTCGACGAGCTGACACTCGAGTGATGAAAAGGGGATGTTTCATTGTGTGCTTCTTTACTGTCAAAATGGATGGGAATTTGCATGTCAACCTTTAAAAACTGAAAGGAAAGGCCATAGATTCCAGCTTGAATGTCAAAGAAATACACATATATGAACTAAAACTAAATGTGTTAAAAATCATTTTGGAATTCTCTGAAATAATTGATAATATATCTTATCTTCTCTGATGTCTTGTATGTGCATACGTATATATATGCATTCATTCCTCTTAGTATGCATTGTATGTCTTCTTCCTTCTTTCTCTCTATATCACTCTCCCCACTCTCCCACTGTCTTTGATGCCTGTCATTTCGCCCTGCTCCTCCTTCCCCACCCACCTCTCTCTCTCTCTCTCTCCCTCTTACTCTCTCTCTCTCCGTCTCTCTGGGTCGGCCCCCTTCAGTGCTATAGACCTACATATGATCTGCAGCATTAGGGAGCCGCTCTCTGAGTGTCTTTTTCCTCAATTGTTCAAACCCTCAAACGGGTTTCCTCAAACTATACACTACACACAAAGCACAGCAAAAATTAACCTTTTGCAAATGATTCACACAGGCCGCATATAAATAGGTCTTATTGAGCATTGATTTCACATTACATTTAAAAACACAAACATCAAAATACTGTATATATGTTTTGGCCTCATGAGGTCATGTTACATAGTTTTAGTTTTAGTTTTCTTTTCTTTTCAGGGGGTCTCTCTCTTTTTAGTAAATATAAAGACTGTTGCTATGATACAAAACAGTGAATATATCATCATATAAATGCATTTGCTAGGTAAACCTAATTCTAATTCAGTACAGTACAGCAAAGTGTGTGAACTCTTATCCATTCGAGTGTTGTTATTGTAGTGTGTGATACAATGCACATTTACCTGTACTGTGTTGTTCTGCTAATGAGGTCCATTTGGGCTGCACTCGCGACCCAGCTTCCATCATGAGTCCTACTGAACATGGTTAGAAGTGTTCTTTTCATTTTCCTTAGTATCAGTGGAATTATGAGTTTTTGCCAAAATAGATCCAATTTTTATTGTTTCTTTTATGCTTTGACAGATAATTGAAAAGTTTAGCCAATTGAGTTTGAGCAGGTGAGGTGTGAGTGAGACCAATTAACAAGGCTTGATCATGAAAATGGTGCTGAGTGAAAACAAAGGAATTGTGCTTAGAGCCTTTGTTGTTGCCACACGTGCTTCCATTGTGTGCATAGTTTCAGTCTGTAAACAATTGAGAAAAACTGTAATGGCCGTCACGTCCTAAGGCTCTCCTTTTCAATGTGTTTTTTTGTTTCCCATGGATGTCTATGTAGTCTGTTGGTAATTACCCTTCAGGGTAAAATGAATGCACCCTTCAGATCACTCCAATGTGCGTGCTTATTATGTCTGAAAAAAGAGAAAATAGTCTGCTGCTTGAAAAGCTACACAGTCACCGTTGCAACTGGGACATATTGTTTTGAAGTCAAAAATCATTGTCCAAATGAAAAGGATTGGTTGAATTGTGCAGTGAACCATGGACCACATGGAAAGTCTCTCTCTCTCTCTCTCTCGCTCGCTCTTACTCTCTCTCTCTCTCTGTCTCTCTGGGTCTGACTCGCCCCCCTTCAGCGCTGTAGACCTACATATGATCTGCAGCATTAGGGAGCCGCTCTCTGAGTGTTTTAATGGCCGTCACGGCCTAAGGCTCTCCTTTTCAATGTATTTATTTTTCTTCTTTCCCATGGATGTCTATGTAGTCTGTAAGTACCCTCCGTGGTAAAATGAATGTGCCCTTCAGATCACTCCACTGTGCGTGCTTATTATGTCTGAAGAGAAAATAATCTGAAATATTTAATTCTGCCACTTGAAAAGCTAAAATCACAGTGACCGCTGCGACTTGGGAAATATTGTTTTTAAGTCACATTTTTTTGTCCAAATGACACAGGATTGGTTGAATTGTGCAGTGAACCATGGACCACTTTTTAGTTGACTGGAAAGTCAAAGTAATTATCACCTTGGCTCTCTCTCTCTGTGTGCGTGTGTGCATGTGTGCGTGCCGTTTGTGTACATATGTGTTGTTATGAGTGTGAATGAGTCAAGATTGAACATATGTGTTGTATACTGTCTTTATGTGTGTGTGTCCATGTGTGTGTGTGTGTGCGCGTGTGCGTGTGTGTGTGTGCGTGTTCGTGTGTGTGTGCGTGTGTGTGTGTGTGCATGTCAGCATGCCCTAGCTTACGCGGGGGTATGTGCATGTTCCACTTTTTAATGCCCTCATCATCTCCAAGGTCTGGAAGGAAATGACACGCGGGCCGGGTGCCAGAACGAGCCGCGACACGAGGACACAGCCGTAAAGTTCCTCTGAACTGCTTCAGAATAACTTTGCTACAGGCCCAGTGGTACCTAAAGCCACATCGCTGCAAAGATAGCTCTCCATTGGACCATGATTTAACATGTCCTGTCCAAAAGGACTGACCACTAGACCCAAAAGGTGTGATGTTTGGTAATCTAGGAAATGATTAATGGCACTTACCCATTATTCAGGCCATGGCTTTAAAGCTGCTGGGAGACATTCATGTGTTCTGCCACTAAACGTGTCCTCTACATCAACGCATTCTCTGAAGGCTGAAACAAGCCTGTGGTTTCACCCACAGGCTTGTTTTTTCCTCTTGCATCAGAAGACGCATTAAAGACTAGATTGTTTGAATTGAATCAATAATCATGACAGAATTGTAAACAATTTAGCTTGGCTAAAAGCCAAACAAATATTCCTGCTCATGCAGTGAACTCTTTGTGTGTGTGTGTGTGTGTGTGCATGTGTGCGTGCATTCGTGCCGTTTGTGTACATATGTGTAGTTATGAGTGTGAATGAGTCGAGACGAACACATGTGTGTTGTGTACTGCATATGTCTTTATGTGTGTGTGTGTGCGTATGTGTGTGAAGTCCCCAATTTGTTGCTCACTAGTA
>OMKN01065951.1:0-17444 GCA_900302345.1 Melanonus zugmayeri
CTTATTTCACTCATTGCGTGCCATTTCAAAGCCTCATTGTCTCTCTCTCTCCCACCCAGGTATTGCTGTGGATAAAAGGGGCGTCGTCTACTTTGTGGATGGCACCACCATTCAGAAGATCAATGAGCGGGGCCTGCTATCCACTGTGATTGGCTCAAACGGGCTGATGTCGACGCAGCCGTTGAGCTGTGATTCCCGCATAGACATCACTCAGGTGGGTCCCTGGCAGAGAGACACTGGGAGTGAATGGAATGCAAGGCAAGGCAAGTTTATTTGTAAAGCACATTTCATACACAGAGGCAATTCAATGTGCTTTACATAAGAATAAACAAAAAGAAACATAAAAGCATAAAATAGTTAAGAGTATGAGCACACAGTACATAATTCAAAGAATTAGGTTAAGATAAAGTGCAGCAAGTGCAGTGAGACCCTGTTCTCATTAAGAGAGTCCTAATGTCTAATGAAGGACTCATTACATTTAAAAGACCACTTAAACAAATATCAAATATGTGTTCATAGCTGTTTACAGTATATTACAGTGTGTGTGTGCGTGTGTGTGCGTGCATGTGTGAGTGTGTGTGTGCGAGCGAGTGTGTGCGTGTGTGTGTGTGTGTGTGTGCATATGTGTCTATATGTGTGTGTGTAGGTGTGTGTGTTTGTGTGTGTGTGTGTGCACATGTGTGTTTGTGCGTACATATAAACAGTAGTATGCATAACACTACAGAGAGATACTGCACGAGCCATCAGTTCACACTCGCTGGTATCATCTCTATTAGAGCCCAGGATGAATTATAGATGAACTGCTTAGTCTATGGAGAGATCTTCATTGCTTACATGCTGGCAATGTGTTGGGTGTGTGTGTGTGTGTGTGTGTGTGTGTGTGCGCGCATGTGTACACGATTATGTGACTCACCCATGCGTGTGTGTATTATTCGGATGTTGGTTGTGCTTATACGCGTCCATGTGCATTGCCTCATTGCCCAGATGTGATAAAGGTTCTACATGATATATTTAAAGAGGCCCTCATGGCATTTTAATCTGTCTATTGATTTGTTTTCCACCCTGTCTATATTGTTTATCTCATTACAGATGGGACTCAGTGTTGTAATTGTTTAGTTGTTTTCAGGTGTCGATAGTCTAAGACACATACGTGTATTTAAATATTTATAAAACCAAATCGATTTGATGAAATCTGTTTTTTTAATGCACACAAATAGTTGGATACTGGATTTTTTTTCACAGAATATTTTTCATTTTTTGTTTATGTTTTATGCATGTGATTATGCTTGAAAGAACCACATTGTGTCTAATAGATTTGAAAAGTACATACGACAAGAAGGGCCCTACCATTGTCTCACGAGGGGCTTTTTGATTTCTATGTCAAAGACAAAAAATGATTTCTGAAGTAGGCTCTCCCTGTTCAGCCAAGCTAGGTGCTAGGTTGCCCATAAATGCAGAGAGAAGAGATGCCCAGATATCACCAATAGAAAAGGAACCGATTGACACAACGTATTGGAATATAAACAATAGAAACTTTTGAATTAAAGCAGGCGACGTAATAATTATACGATTATTAATCATTTAAGGATTTTTTTTTGTTGCATGATTATGTGATTATTGACACTGATCATTAGTTTTACAATTTAGTAAGTTAAGGGTTAAGGCTAACCCTAACCCTATCAAATGTCTCACAGCTATGACAAGTTGCGTTTCTGTGAACGACACTGAAACTGCAAGTGTGAAAAGTTTGAACTCGTAAAGGCCTTGCCGTAAGGTGTAAGGCTTTGCCGTACACCTCAAGCTCCACTCCAGAAGGGATCTCTCCCAGGGAGGAATCAGCAAAGGACATCTGTGTGTCTGTTTTCTCTGCGCGGCGAGAGACACGACGCGTGATGGATCTCCCTCCACCCATAATACTGGGATTTTGGACTGAAACCCCCTCATTCTCGTTTGACAGAGGCTATAATTGGACTTGTCAGTGGCAATTTAACATGATCCACTTATTTACGGATGGGTCCTGGATGTCATCCATCACCTGGCTGATCCTCGACCACGCAGGCTTGTCTCCGCGGTTGCCGCCGACCCAACTCACCACCTGACTGGAGTCTTTGTCTCCCAGTCAGTGTGTGTTTGTGTGTCTTTGTGTGTGTGTGTGTGTATGTGTTTGTTGTGTACGTGGCTGGTTCTGAAAGACCACAAAGAGGACGTAATCAATATGGTTTTCTCAGCATGTGTGTGTATGTGTGTCTGACTTTATTTGTGTGCTTGTTTGTGTGCCTCTCTCTGTGGGTGTATATTGTGTATATTGGTGTGTGCTTGGTGTGTATCTGTGTGTGTGTGTGTGTGTGTGTGTGTACGAATGTGCACCCACCTGTCCCTGCATTTGCGTATGTGTCTGTGCACATGCACACATGTGTGCGTGCATGCTTACGTGCACGTGTATGCGTACGTGCACGTGTATGTGAGCACCATTCTGTGTGCGGTTCTCTTGTGTACCAGCAGCACCATTGGGTGAGTGAGTGAGCCCCGCGGTGGTAGCAGGCGGCTACCTCAGTGATCATGGTTATTGGGTGACCTTTAGACCGGTGCCGAGAAGCGGAGCACCGCGCGGATCCTCTATAAACACAAGGATGCTCCCTGCCCACCACTGACATTTGCAGGGCCGAGGAGGGCCAGGGATGGCCGGGGAGGGTCGGACGGCTCAGCGCTGCGTTATTGAAGAGGAATTATTTGTAACACCTGTGATTGACCCTTGCCGGCGATGGCTGTGGGGGAATTAATGTTATTTGCACTGCGGTGGCTTTTGATATTTAAAGGTATAGAAAGAATTGATTTACTGTGTGTTGTGCTGTATTTGTGTGTGTGTGTGCAGGGTTCCCGTGGCTCCTTAAAAAGTCTTAAAAGGTCTTAAAATAAAATAATGGAAATTAAGGTCATAAATTGTCTTAAATGTACCTTAAATTTGCTGTTGGTATTACATTTGCAAAGGGTGCGTTTAAGAAAAATTGTGCACAGTAGGGGTGCAAGAAATACCCCAAAAAATATAATCGAATACACGGTCCAAAGCAAGTACTCATTTAGTAGGCGTTTAAAAAAAAAAGTCTGCGATACTTTCTATTAATGTACACATATCGAAAGTCAGTTTTAATGTGTCTAGTGTTTTATAGTCCATGTCTGATACACCCACACCGGAGCTCGGCTGGTCACGCATTTTTTGACCTGCTTTTTCCTGTTGTAGAGCCAGGATACACTTCTAAACAGAGATTCTAATGTTATATCCATTGGGGACATTTTGAAACGTGGTGTATCTAGTTGAATTGCGTTTTACTTAGGGGCAGGGTACTTTGTAATTTGCTGATTGTGTAGAAATATCGACCAAACGATGGCTCTATAGAGAGGAGTGCTGCTGCTGCTCCTGGGCAGCAGCTAGACGCACGGGACTCATACCGGTGATTGCGTCTTTAGTTCACCGTCATATTGCTAATTCAGAGCGTGAATATCTGTCCAATATCTTTCTAACTTAAAAAAACACACATTCAAACTGCAGAATCGTCTATTTACCTGTTGAGTTCTTGAAAAGTAATGATTCATAGTTGCAATTCATGTCATTATGTGATTATTGGGCATGTTATGCCTAATATCCACTGTTCCATGGTAGTCATCCAACAGGTACGATGAAGAAGATAAATTGCATTTAGCTTTGGATTGCTTCTAGGCCTATTCATGAAGTAGGGTCATTCCATAGTAGGCTACTGATCATAATACCTATATCCAATTTCCCTAAATAGCCACATTTAATAATAATACATTAATTAATTAATTAATTATTAATAATAATAATAATAATAAATATAGCTGCAAGCAACAATGCCGGGGGCCAAGCCACAAGCTCAGTTTGCACAACAAGCCATAGCATTTAAGTGCAAAATGTCATGACTGCAGTTCAAATGTGGCATGAGATATGTCTGTTTCAAATTTAGCCACTTTCAAGCCTTTTACCTTGTTATAGCGCCACCCTGTGGCCAATCAGCTTCATCTTTCTCCAGTGGCCTCTAGGCATGCCCTTCTACCACTGTACAACATTTCTGAAAAATCGGCACCACGGTTAGGCCTAAACCGGAAATGAGCTCTCTAGCGCCCCCATTTTGTTTGATCAGGCCAATAATGCTCAGAAGTTATACACCTTTACGTGAAAAGCCACGCCCTCCGCAATCTTCATTGGCTCATAGCGGCTCCGTGTTTTGACTTTTCAAACTTTCGCCAAAATGGAACTGTAGATATCGGTCCCTAGATTGCGTCTGCCAAGTTTCATGCAGATTGCTGAATATTCCTAGGAGGTTTTAAGTGTTTGTCACAAAATTCTAAATGGCGGAAAATGGCAAGTGGCATATGTGTGCAAAGTTTAATGACTCGAGGCCAAACGGGGCATGAGATATGCCTGTTCAAAGTTTGCGTTTTCAATCGGTTGCTATAGCGCCATCCTTTGGCCAATCGATGTAAAATTCGTTCCATAGCCTCTTAGCATGACCCTTTACCATCATGCAAAGTTTCGTAAAAACCGACCAGTCGGTTATAGGTGCTACCATAGACTTCCATTGCAGACTAAAGAAAATAATAATAATAGAAAAGTCACCAATTACAATAGGGTGCCTCGCACTTTCAGTGCTTGGCCCCCTAATAATAAAACTACCAATTACAATAGGGTGCCTCGCACCTTCAGTGCTTGGCCCCCTAATAATAATAAGAAAGCCACCAATTACAATAGGGTGCCTCGCACTTTCAGTGCTTGGCCCCCTAATAATAATAATACATATATATATATATCAATATGGTTATTGTTATCTTAAATTATATATTTATAGAGGGCTTAAAAAACATTGAATTTGATTTTAAAAATGGTGTGGGAACCCTGATGTGTGCATGTCTGTGTGTGTGTGTAATATGCCTTTGTGTGTGCATGTTGCGGCATCTCTAGCACTATGAAGCTGACCACGTGGGAGAAATGAGGAGGACGTCGGGCGGTTGCAGAGAAAATCAACGTAAAGTCCATTCAAAAAGGGTGGTGGAGCAAAACAACTTAAATTCTTCCCAGTCTGGGGTATCACTGGCGTTCCGTTCTTCTGCCGGCTTCTGGGTCCTGGCAACAGAGATGAGGATAAAGTAATACAAAGTAACACGCCCATTAAATAATGTCAGTTCTGAGTTATCCGAATATATAATAACTTGGAGAGGGGCCCACCACACGTTATGCCTCTCTCTCGAGTCCAGTGCGGGTCCCTCTTTGTCTTCTGGCTCCTTGTTTGCCAATTGGCCTCAGCTGGGTCCCTCCACGTTTCAAGGCAATGCTGATTGATGGATCTTCCTTCCTCCACTATCCCCAGCTGGCAGCCACTTCTAAAGGGGTGCTGCCCCCTTCTCTGGCTCCCTCCAGCATAGTTTTTCTCAAGTTTTAGCAGTTCATGGCTTATATATGTCACTCTGAGGCATCGGTTAGCAGTACAAATGGCTTGGTGAAGTCTGGTGCCACCAGGAAAGGTTCTGGACAGAGGGTCTCCGGTAGGACTGGTCCATCTCCTGGATCTATTTCACCTGGTGTGGCTGTCTGTTTTGGGTCAGATCGTGGAGAGGAGCCACCAGGGAAGCATAATTCGGTACAAACTACCGATAATATCCCATTAACCCCAAAAATATTTTCGTGGTTGGTCATGGCCAGCAACGGATGCTATCCAGCTTCTTTTTCTGGGGTCGCTGCCCCATTCCCCTCTGCATGTACGGCAACGTTTGTTCAGTTTTCCGTCACATCTCTCAACCCGGTATTTGCAAAAACAAATTGCTGAAGTGAAATATACAAAACTATATTGTTGCTTATCCTTGCACATTTTTAAGCGGGTATATGGAAATCCTGGTGCTTTCATAGCAGTTATACGGCGTATACCTGCGTATCATGTAGACTACACCACTGCATACAGGTGACTTAAATAATGCGGGAGGCTTTTCAAGTTCTTCTGCTCCTCTGCCATGACTGGCGCTTTTTTCTTTTTTCTTCTTTGCTCTTTGCAACGCATCAGGGATTGATTCGTTGGGATTCAGTATATGCCCCATTCACGTAAAACACAACACGCATCTGTCTTGTCTTATCTTTTGACTGCAACTCTGCATCGAGATTTAGGGAATTATTACTTTAAAAAGTAACAGCGTCAGTAAAACTATGATGGTTAAACTTTGCAATTAATCCGCAGTTCACATGCGTGCCGAACCGTGGGGGATGAACGGATCAACTACGGTCCGTTACACCACTATCCCGAGGTGTGCCCCGAGTAAGTGTGAGTGGGCCAGGAACAGAACCTTCATATGCTTCTGGCACGAGTAATTGGTGAGTCCATTCTTCCCCCATTTTAACCTCCGTATACAGTAAGCCATTTTTATCATAAAGTGAGGATTAGAGAGTTTACTCACGCCTGGTTGAAGCTTTCCCTCAATGACTTGGACATCCCGGAGAGTTTGGGACAAGATCGGATCTTCCCTCTGGGATGTAGCAAAACTGCCCGGACGGGTCAGTTGACCTGTGGATATTGCGCAAAGACCTCACTGGCTTCAGCTTCTGAGGGTGACAATGGTTCCTCATTTGGAGCTTCCTGGATGGTGACTGTGGTCTCCCCCTGTGGGAAGTGAGGAATGTCCTTTATTGGAGCTTTATTAATGTCCTCCATGGAGCTTTCTGAAGAATGGGCCATGCACACTTTCTGGGGCTTGGGCCCCCTTTTTCCCGGTCTCTTGCGCCCCTGTTTCCTGCCCGTGCAGATCTGGCATTTCTAATAATGTGCAAAGACCTTGCAGTCTCTCCTTATTAGCACTGGCACAGGTACATTCTCCACCACTCTGGCAAATAAAATGGTTTGGTCTCGGGGGTCTGGATTTGTACCTGTGTGGTAGGATACAATCTGGAGTCCCCATGCACACAGTACACCGTGACTGTTCCCGGCATGAGCTCACCAGCGTATTGCGGTCAAACTAGACTGACCCCATGCTACCAGAGGGTGTGCTTGTTCCCTACTTCCCTGTGTGCCCAGCAGGAGGTTACAAACAAGCATGGATCTTTCACCCTTCACTCAAGGGTGCAGTAGGCATGGGCACATCTTGCTCTGGGCAGTTCCAGGCAAGGTGTAGCATTTTCGGCCATCCTGATTGATTAGGGGGCGGCGTGGCCGGGAGGGGTACATTGCCACTGGGGATTTGGCTCGGAGGGGCCTTGGGTCCCGCCGCTCCACCACAGCTGGACTGCTGGTGCCCCACCTTCTCTCTCTGTAGGGCTGCATTATCTCCTGCGTCACCTGGGGATTTTCCAGCAGTTCAACTAACGTCTCCACAATGTTGGGGGCGGTTTGGGCGGTATACCTTTTTGCTCCAGCAGGTAAGGCTCGGATGCAGCGGTCCAGCACAACTCTCTCCAACATTGGTGGTCCGGTCCCGTCCGCCAGCCATATTGTCTTTCGGCAGCTCAGATCCGCCAGTTGGGGCCGCGCTGGTTGTGCGGGATCAAACCAGGTGCCAGGTGTGGAAGCGCTGTGCAGCAGGAAGGCTGTACACTATAAACTCTTGCCTGCTTGAGCTGATACCATGGAATATTTCTCTTTTGGAGATGGTGTAGTACTCAATTGTGAGTACTACACAGATGAACAATTCAACAAACAGTATTGTGAAGATGGAAGGTGCTTTATCAATAATACACTTCAACAGTAGAAGCCTCTATAGAAACTTCACTAAAATCAAGGATTATTTGCATCAATTCAATAAGCTTAATGTAATCGCTGTATCTGAGACTTGGCTTGATAATGAGAAAGCGTATGATGTGGAACTGGAAGGATGTGAGTTGTTTACGATGAATAGGACCAATAGAAAAGAGGAGGAGCAGTTGATACAGCGTTAAGCTGTATCAACTGTATCAACTGCTATATCAACCATTAAGCTGTATCAATATACATCTTAACGCTGTATGTTGATTAAGCATTAAGATGCAGCATGGTTAAAGGTATGTGAAACACTGTAGAAAATATAAAGGGCTGCTGCCCCCTTCTCTGGCTCCCTCCAGTGGTTTGACCGGAGGAAACACCACAGTGTATTGATGTGTGTGTGTGTGTGTGTGTGTGTGTGTGTGTGTGTGTGTTTACAGGTGCGTCTTGAGTGGCCGACAGACCTGGCGATCAACCCACTGGACAACTCACTCTACATCCTGGACAACAACATTGTTCTTCAGGTAGACACAGAGAGAAAGACATTCCAGCAGATACATTATTAATGCCACTATCCATTCTCCATACAGTCTATGCATTATGTATATGCTTCTAATGAATTGGACTTTTCCATCAGAATGTTTGTAACGGAAGGTCATTTAGATTAATCTAGGAGCAACATCTAACTAATTCTACTACTCACGCCAACTATTGCAATATTAACCCATGCTATGATTTGTTGAGGAATAACTGCTTTTTACTTCATATGATACACATTTTAACTGCGGAAGATACAAGTTAATATTACCATTGTTATTGATATCATTGGATCATTTTCAAATATGGGCATTACCTCATTATATTAATGAATGCAGTCATATCAGACTATCAGCATAATCCTATTAAACATAACTAACATTGCGGGCCTAAAAACCTTTTTATAAAGGAAGGCATTTAGTTAGTTTTTAGTACAGCATAGTACTAGTAGCCCTGTACAGCAAATACAATGCATTAATATTAATATACTATTATTTCCACAATGTCTCCTCCACCCCCCCCCCCCCCAGGTGTCAGAGAGCCTCCATGTGCGCATTGTGGCGGGACGTCCCATCCACTGCCAGGTGCCCGGCATCGACCACCACCTGGTGAGCCGGGCGGCGGTGCGGGCCACCCTGGAGGCTGCCAAGGCCATCGCCCTGTCACACCTGGGCACCCTGTTCATCGCCGAGACGGATGAGAGACGCATCAACCGCGTCCAACAGGTCACACCAGCCTGCCGCACAAAAATAACATGAAACACTTAGCGTGTATTTTAGATGAGAGATTTTAGTCGTTTAGCAGATGCTTTCACCAAAGCGACTCACCTGAGTGCAGAGTAGCCATGAGATCACAAGGTTAGTAGAAGTATGTTTGATCTCCTGTGATTTGTATGGTGTATGATCATACACATGATGTGATGTGTGTGATAAATACAGTGCTAAAATATGTTATAATGGTGATATAATATAGTATACCATTTGGTAAATGGACTGCATTCATATAGCGCTTTTCAGACCTGTGGCCACTCAAAGGTCTGAAAAGACCTGTGGCCACTCAAAGCGCTTTAGAATATTGCCTCACATTCACCCATTCATACATACACCGACGGCGGTG
Organism: Melanonus zugmayeri; assembly: GCA_900302345.1. Taxonomy (NCBI): domain Eukaryota; kingdom Metazoa; phylum Chordata; class Actinopteri; order Gadiformes; family Melanonidae; genus Melanonus; species Melanonus zugmayeri. The sequence continues at coordinate 9,384 of OMKN01065951.1, forward strand.
TCAACCATACAAGGCAACAGCCAGCTTTCCGGGAGAAGTTAGGGTTAGGTGTGTTTCTCAGGGACACCTCGACACTTAGCTAGGCGGGGCCGGTAATCGAACCAGCAACCTTCCGGTTGCCAGACAACCCACTCTACCTCCTGAGCCACTGCAAGGCTAATATGAAAAGTGTATTGCATCGCGAGCATTCGTTCTCAGCATGGGTGGTCCCATTGGGCTGATTATTCTAGTTCTTATTCGAGCTACTGGTGAAAGCTGATGTACACATTAGGATATATTCATGTTCAACAGCAAAACACAGCAAAAAGCAGTGTTCGCCATTACAGTCTGACAGCCTGGCTTTTTAATAATTTCTTAATTTCATATCTGCCAACCTGCATGCATTTTGTGTACCAACTATGCAATTCTTGGTCAAAGTATGCGGGTACGAGTTGCGAGTTAAAACTACACAGAAATTGACTTTTAAGATGTTCCTTTAAGATAACTTTTCATTTTTGATTCAGTGTGATAATCTATAATACCAGACAAAACACAGAGACAGAATTTGTATTTTTTATTAACATGAATAATCACATGCAAATGTCTGCAATTATTTTGGTAAATTATTTCTCTAATAAAAATAATAACAGGGAAGGAAAGGCAATTAGAGAAAAAAAACCTCTGAAATCCCCCTCGCACGTCTAGATGGCACAAGGTTGGCAGGTATGCAATTTGGTTGAAATGACACCATTTCCCAACATGTTTTTGTGTTATCCGGGTAAAAGCAAGTGTTTTATTACAGTGTACACCATGTCTGTCTTGAACGCACCACAGGTGTCCACTAATGGAGAAATCTCCATTATCTCTGGAGCCCCCACAGACTGCGACTGCAAGATTGACCCCAACTGTGATTGCTTCTCTGGTGGGCCATCGGACGACAACACACACACACACACACACTTTAATGCACACACACACACACACTCTCCGATACACACACACACACACACACAGTTGAAGGATACCAAAAGGGATTGAGGGAATAGGAGCTGCGATGAGAAGCAGAGAACAATATCGTCCGTGGACGCCACGCCCTCAATTAAACCGCTGCTTAGTGGCCAGCCCATAAAAGAGCCTCCACAAAATGGCCTCTGAGGAGTCATGTGGTGTTACAGGAAGGTAAAGGTTAGGGAAGTGGAGCAGGAGAGAGCCACGGTGTGTAGGAAAAAAAACTAAAGATGTGACGTTATGTGTGTGTGTGTGTGTGGTTTATGTATTTGTATGTGTTTGCATGTGTGTGTGTTTCTTTGAACATATCCATGGCACCTCCTTATGAACATAAACACCAGTTTGATTTCATTTGGGAGAAGAAAAAAAGTGCTGAAAAGAAACATTTATTCAAATTTCAGATGGCGAATGAAAAGCTCTGCTGTAACCTTTGAAGGTTGTAACTGATTGCCTTTTCACGGAGCTGCACCTGAAATGAAATACAGGAACCCAATAAAACAAATAAGCAGATGTCCTATTTGGCGGTTAGACCACACGCTCATTGTAAACCTGAGAGGATGTGATTTTTATCGCCTAATTATACTTGGAAAGATCTCCTTTCTCCCGAAAACGGAGGCAAGTTTCTTTCACGCACCGCCAGCCAATGGGCTGCGACCGCTCCTATTCCTTAGCTCGCACTTTGCATATTTCCCATCATGTCCTGCTGCTCACAGATGATTATTCCCTTTGGAAAGGTTTTTTTTTTCTTTTTGTGCTTCCATCTCCCTGCTATAAACACACATGGCTAGCACACGGCCCCTCTTTGAACAAGCACACACACACACACACACACACAAAAACACACATGCTGTCAGGAGATAAACAGCCACCCTGCTGTAAGCATGGACTCATCAGAGACCCCGGACCAACTGCTGACTGAATCTAAAGGGCCTCACTCAGCTGTTCCTCCTGCTGGGCTAACAAACCCATTTGAATACATTCAAACCACCAGCAGCACCATCTGATAAAGTTCAACTATAAAGGTGGGCAGAGGTGGGGTGATTATCAGGGTTGTCCTATCTCCTCCAAGGCAGTCCCTACCACATTGTCCCCATCTGAGCTGAGCTGATAAATGCTTTAGCATTTATCAGAGAACAAGGACAACCAGTAAAACCATACCTCTTTGTTAAGCTAGTTTTGTTGTTGTTGTTGTTGTTGTTTATTTGTTGTTTCTTAGCTGAAGTAGCACATGCTTACCTGTGTGGATTGGTCACACAACAATACACACACTACACACAAATTACACTCGTAAAACAAGGTACCTGGCGCATCATTTAAAGATTTGTTTAAGAAAGATTAAGTGGTGGGACAGGATCTCTTCTTTAGTTAATGGTGCCCTCTTATCATTTAACAAGCAGAAGTTTAAAGAAATCCAAACCAAATGAAGCAGCAGCACACATGCCTCACACTATACCACCAATGTATCCCCAACGTTAGTTGTTTTGTGTGATTGTATCGTATATATATACTATATATATATACTGCTATGCCAAACTGCATTTGCCTGTCAATTCCTGTCAGCAAGAGCAGTAGATGTTATAGGGGAACTGTCACACTCATTCTAATGTAAGGGAGTACTGCTTCTTACACGCATTGTTTGCCCAACAAAATTGCGGAAAAGTTCGACCATTGACATCATTGGTCCGGGATTCGCGTTCTCCATTGGTCCGATTCAGAAAAACTGATTTTTCAGAGCTGACGGCCGCAATCTCTTTCACAATGCGCGTATGCAGCAGTACTCTCTTCTATTAGAAAATAGCAGAGCGTGACGGTTCCCCTTTAAGGTGTCATTGGGGGGGGGGGGGGGCGCATTCTGCTTTTATTTTTGGCATATATACCTGGATTGTGGATGGATGGATGAATTGACTGACAGTATCGGTTTGTTTTATTTGTCCTTGCGTCACCCACCGGCAATCAGGCGACAGTGGTTACGCACGCGACGCTCGCCTGAAGGCGCCCTCCTCGCTGGCGGTGGCGCCCAACGGCACGCTGTACATCGCTGACCTGGGCAACATCCGCATCCGGGCAGTGAGCCCCAACCAGCCCCTGCCCGGCCCCACAGGATTGGTGGAGATCAGCTCCCCACTGGACCAGGAGCTCTACCTGTTCAGCCAGGTACAGGGGGCGTGGTGGTGGTGCCGGAATACTAATAGGATACTGCAACTCTATTGTCGGAAAGAAATGTCACAAGCTAACGTTATACGTTATGCTCTGAACCGTCTCGGTCACAGCTCCTTTTGTAGGAAACGTGGCATGGGAATAAGGGAACATTTGAAAAATCTAAATGAACTAAAATATTGGATTTTTCCCCCCAAGCAAATAAATTACACTTAAACACACGCACTACAGAATGATATTAAAAGGATATTCTTTCTTTTTTGGGAAAACTATTGAGATGGATAAAAGTAAAAAAAGATTTCTTAGACTGAAGGCTCTTTTTCCCCTCGGTGACTGTGTTTATTTCCTGTCTCCTTCCTTTCCGATTACAGAATGTTTACAAGAATTGAACGTTAGAGATCAGAGCATGAGAGACTGAAACAAAACCAAAATATTGGATTTCTAACAAGACAAATAAATTGCACTTAAACAAAAACACATGCACCCCCAAAAGTAAGAATACGAATACTGAAAAAGACTCTGATTCTGTCTGTCTGTGATTATTTCATGTTTCTTTCCTCTCTCTCTTCGTTCAGAACGGTTCACACCTGTTCACCAAGCACCTGATCACGGGCCACTACCTGTACAACTTCTCATATGCGTTGGAAGGCCAGCTGTCTGCGGTGTCGGGGAGGGATGGCCGCGGGCTGCAGGTGAGAAGAGATGCTCACGGCGTTCCTCTCTGGCTGGCGCTACCTGGAGGCCAGGTATACTGGCTGTCGCTTAGCAACAGCGGAACACTGCGCAAGGTGTCGGCCCAAGGCCACGACATCGCCCACATCACTTACCACGGCAACAGCGGTCTCCTAGCGACCAAGAGTGACGAGAACAGTTGGACCACTGTTTATGAGTGAGTTTGAACGTCTCTTATTTAATTTAAGTTGTTTTCTTCTTCTTTTCTTTTCTGTCTTTGTGACTTGATTCTTCTTTGCTATGCGTTATTTCTGTGTCTTATCGTATATCTCTCTCTGGGAGATATCTCTCTGGGTGATTGACTTTCAGTGTAGGTGTAGGTGTAGGTGTGTGTGTGTGTGTGTGTGTGTGTGTGGAAATAGGAAATGTGAATTGTTACAGTGCCACCTGGTGGTGAGTTGTAATTCTGATTTCCTAATGGGAAGGAAACCAGATAAACATACTCATACACACACGCACATGGACATGCACACACACACACTCACACACACACATCTATGTAAATACACGCACACAGACTCACACACAGTATTATCACCTCTGCAACACTCTGGCAAGAGAATAGTGCGGTGTCACACATACAGTCAGTGTACACAAGCTGACGTACACACAGACGGTGTCGGTCTCAAATTCCACAGCAGGATAATTAAATGTATAAATCACTCGTGACACTTCCTCTGTGGCACTGAAGCGCCGGAAAGATAGAAAGCATGCTAGTGTTTGTGTGTGTGTGTGTGTGTCCACACAGTCTATATATATATTGTGTGTTCCGTGCACACACTTCATCCATGTCTCTCTCTCTCTCTCTCTCTCTGTCTCTCTCTCTCTCTTTCTCTCTCTCTCTCTCTCTCTCTCTCTGTGTGAAGGTACAACAACGAGGGCCACGTGACCAACATCACCCTCCCCACGGGCGAGGTGAGCGGTTTCCACGGCAACCCAGAGCGCTGGTCTCGGGTGGAGGTGGAGGCGTCCAACCGTGAAAACTTTGTCACCAGCACCAACCTGTCCGCAAGCGACACCATCTACACGTTCAGACAAGGCATGGAGGCACCCCAACACACACACGCACACACATACACACTAGGGGTCTAACGGTTCACCTGAGTCACGGTTTGGTTCATTTCGCGGTTTTTAGTCACGGTTTTCGGTTCGGTTCGGTACTATATATCTTTTTTTTTACCATTATAAACCCAGGGTAAGTTCACTATGGCATAAAATGCTCCGTTCCTTGTCTGTGCCCTAACATGAATTTATGCCCTAACAGGAAAGATAATATTTTATACTTTATTTATAGTCTACTATTGTATATCTTTCCTTTAAAAATGTTTTATGAAAAATAAACATGACACAAAATAAACCATAAGGCCCATTGTGGAGTGTGTGTGGGTGGAGGCTGGTTTAAGCAGCCTCACCTGGCCTGAGTCAGGCTGATTAGGCTCTGGGGCTGCACACATGAATCCTAATGTTCCCAGACCTAAATTACGCTGGGGGATCTAACAACTGCTCTCTCGTCACTGACATTATCAATAGTCCACACACACACACACACACACACCTCGACCCATGGCTCCCTCGACCCAAACCAGGCTGAACAACACAGAGCATTGTACCCACCCTCATATAGGAGAGTGAAACCATTGGGGGTCAGATGCAAAGCACCACAACCGTAACTCTTCCTGTCCTTGACTTAAAGCTCCAAGCTGCTCCACCATACATGTCAAATATTGAAAATATAGTGCTATATACTATATATATCCCCAAACATTTTTTTTAAATCTTGATTAGTAATTCAGACGGTGATTTGATCTCTCTCAAAATCAACAACTCCAAAAGCACCAGGGGGGAAAATTAAATGAGAGAAGTAGACCTTGTAATATGTTTAACTTCTGAAATCATCTACAGAACGCAGATAAGCAGCAGTGGATATGAAATCTGTGAAAGCTGCCGATGGGAATGTTTTTTATATCATCTTTAATTGCTTTTAAGTATTTGTCACCATTAGGCAGACACACACACACACACACACACACACACTGAACACCTTGGGGGAAAGAGTTTAGATGAGCAGTTATCCCTCCACCAGTAGTCTTTTTCTTTTAAAAGATGCATTTCAACCACAATATTTTCCTACAAAGTACACATGTTGAGTAATCTTTGAGTTTGTTTATTTCATAACAGATGCAGTGTAAAATGATCATGGAGTTTGTCTTTTTCGGTACAATTGTGAAAGCAAAACAATTATTTGCTAACTTGGGAAAAGAACAGTATGAAAGTAACAGCTTTAGCGAATGCACTTGCTTTTGTAAGTGCATTGAGGAAGTGGAAAGACAAATGGGTGGTCTATTTCTCTCTATCTCTCAGCATCTCTCTCTCTTTCTCATCTCTCTCTCGTAGTGGGAAAGAAGGAGGGAGACGTATGAGTGTGTTACAGCCTCAACACAACACACAACGTTGCACACAATACACACAAAGTACACACATAAAAGAAGGTACCTGGCGCATCATTTAAACAACAACGCTAAGAAAGATTAAGTAGTTCGATAGGATCTCTTATTTAGTTAATGGTGTCCTCTATCATTTAGCAAACAGAAGTTACTTGGAATAGTGGAAGAATCTAAATGAATCTAAATAAAACAGAACGATATTGCCCATTTATCCACAACTTTACTTGTATTGTTTAATTTGTGTTTTACTATATCTTATATACTGCAATTTTTTTAACACAGTGAACAGGAATACACTACACTCTTTTTGGTTTTTGGTTGAGCAACATTTTAGCAGAGGTGTCACTGTGTTGTGCATTGTTGAGACCACAACTGCCATGGTTTCCTGTTTTCATTTGTGTGTGTGTGGGTCTGTGGGTTTGTGTGTGTGTGTGTGTGTGTGACCCATGTGCGCCTCTCCACATTTCCAACCCACAGATCACGCGCAGAGCTCGTACCGTGTGAGCGCTGATGGTTCCTTCTTGGTTTTGCTGGCAAGCGGAATGGAGCTGTCACTCAACACGGAGCCCCTCCTCCCTGGGGGTGTTGGGGGCGGAGTCAGCCCCACGGCCAGCCGCTGTAACATCAGCCTGCCGGGAGACCACGCCCCCAGCCTGATAGAGTGGAGGCAGAGGAAAGAGCAGGCCAAAGCCAACTTCAGCACATATGAGCGCCGGCTCAGGGTAATCAACAGCAATCAATGGCAGAGACAAGACAAGACATCCCTTCAATATATTTTTTATAATATCGATCAAATCGATTTTTTGAGGGAAATCATATTTCCTTACAAATCCTTGCTTGACCTACATAAATAATCAACTTGATTATTGCACAAATCCATCCACAGTTTTCAGTATTGCCAGAGTTCAACATCCTGCTAGTATTAATATTGTCAGCTGATACAACAAAAGGCAATTTGTTTTCTGAAGCTGTAGACAGTTGTGCAACGACTGTGGAAATATCTGCCACTCGTACAAAATGTCAAATAAGCCTGTGCTAAAATAAAAAGAAACGACGCTTCAATACATTAATTTAAACCATACAGAATGGAAGTTGACTCAGGGGAAACTTATTATATTCATGAAGCTGCCCCACACGACCCACGGATCAGACAGTTATACACGTCATGGGTCATGGGTTGTGAGTTGTGCCAAAAACATATTCATATTTTATAGTGAGTCACAGCTTAACTGATAGTCATAGTGTGGGGTTCAGCTGTACTTTCCACATTTTTTGATACATCAACCGCCACACTTTGTCATTTCGATCTAAGCAGAAATGACATATAAACTGCACAAAAGGAGGATATTTCGAGACTCATCAGCAGCATGCTAATTAATGAACAGTCCCCGGGACCCGCTGTTCCTTGTTGTCATACAAAGAGATCTATTCTTAATTCAATGACCTGGTTTGTGCTGAACACAAATCTAATGAGGGCCTGTGGCCCCACTCTACTTTAATAGCTTTTGTTTAACTATTAAGAAAGCTTCGAAGTTGCAAGTAGTAGTAATAATAACGATATAAAAAATAATATATAATAATAAATAATAATAATAATATAAGAATATTTTTTCGATTTTATATATATATACAGTATATATATATTGCAGGGCAATACATACCCTTCAGCCACTTTATAGTTATGTATATGTATAGTATTTGTATGTATATTTTTGTATATATATGTGTATATTTGTGTATA
>OMKN01065963.1:0-15073 GCA_900302345.1 Melanonus zugmayeri
TTACATTTTAAAATGTTAAAAATGTGTTCCCTGTGTTTTTAATCATGAGGCAGATAAGCGCCGCTGAATCAGTGTGAGTGAGTGAGGTCACATCAACACAGGGTTTCAGGTTGGCACTTTTTTAGAAAAAGCGAAAAAAGCGAGCCGAGTCATTTCCAGTCAGTCTTCTTCTTCTTTGTAACCCTACGCTTGAAGGCTGTGGTGAAAACCCCCAGCTTGATCTTGACAGAACTTGATATATATCGTGACAGCGGGAAGTAGCGGGAACTCATATCTTCTCTAAATATATCATCATGAATGATATACGACCACTGTTAGTGAGACAAGGAATCATGCATGATGGGTACTAGCATGTTTTCAGGAAAGACGCTAATACCGATCAATAAAGTTTTTACTGCCCATAAGGATTCCTAAACAAGTATAGAATGAAGCCTAAATAATATTACTCCATCTGAACAATACTGACTTGAAACTTTTGGAGTCATTGGAGGACACTGTGGACTGATTCCAGGAAGATTTTTAATGTTTAGTATTTTGAAGGGGAGTTCTTTATTTTAGATGTCTTGTTAACTGCTAGTAGTTATGAGTTAACAGGTTATTTTAGATGTCTTGTTAACTGCTAGTAGTTATGAGTTAGCAGGTTATTTTAGCTCACGGACACTGGCCAGCTGATGTGAGTTGAGGAAGTGTTTAGAGTGGTGATGAGATGCTGTATGCAGACCTCTCACCACTATCACTGGCCGTAGTATAAATAAACATAATCAATGTCTCTGAGATTCCTAAATGTTGTATGACATATCATATAAAATAATAAAATATTTAGTTTTACTTTATAGACTTGTGTGATATGACTTTCAGTATCAAATCTTTGTTTTGAGCATATTGTCAGATATAATACCCTCGTATTGTAGCCGGGTAACGGACCGCTATCCAATATCTGCATCTGTAACAGTGCAGACATTGGTGGAGTGACCGCAGATTTATATGAGGAAATTATATACTTCAACAGAAATGGCTAATATTAGCAACAAGGATATGAACCGGCCTATGTTAAGAAGTGGTCTTTAATTCATCTTTGTGTTATCTTATTCATCTTCTAACCCATAGCAAGCTGTCCATATAAGCTGTGAATTCGGCGCATGCCCAGGCGTTTTGAAAGAAATTAATTTTCAAATGTGTTTTTAATTAACATTATTTGTGTTAAAACATTACAACATTTGTTGTTTTTCCTCCAACTATTTAATTTTCGAACGACAATGCCTACAGTTGTGCCGCTGGGTTTCGATCTCTATGTGAGTCTATGTTGAAATGCTGCCTGAGCGCTGCACATCTCACGCATGCACTGTCATCTCCTGCCACCGTGAGGGCGAGGAGCTCAAAGAGCTGCACGTGTGTTGAGAGAAAAGCTGAATTCACTTTTAAAGTGTCTGGGCACCGAAATCCACAAAAACCTTCTAACTATGTAATTTAGGGTCTCTGTACATACTAGTAAGCATCTAAATAGTATTAGACATTAGTTTCAATCCATGTCTGAAATATTGTCAATTACGTTTTTTACTCGTTCCTGGTGTTGGGTTTAAATTGGGCGGGAGTATTCTAGGTATTTTGCCACTGTTACTTCGGCGACGCCCCCTGACTACGGTAGCCATAATTAACCAATATAAGGCGCATCGGATTATATGGCGCACTGTCGGTTTTTGAGAAAATTAAAGGCTTTTAGGTGCGCCTTATAGTGCGGAAAATACGGTACCTAGAACCAATTGGAGCCACTGGGCGTTTCCCGTGGCCGCTTAGCTCAGCCGGTTATAGCATGGTGCTAATTAGTCCCCCCAGGATTCTGCGATTCCTTGATCACAGAATTTTCCGCGGAATCCCGGGCCGTCCGCGGAATAGTAGCCAAGCTGCAGAATCATGCAGAATTCTCATCCCAACCACTAGATGTCGCTGCAACACACTATTATATAAATTATGTTTGACAGCTGAGTGAACTAGACAGTTACATAAAGATAATGGAGCGATTTATCCGTCAAAATCCCATGGCAAAAGTTTAAAAACTGGGAAAGATATCAGCTGCCGAAAGAGCTAAATCGTATGCCGCATTTCACCAAGATGGAGGCATCTAAAAAGAGTGACCGAGTCTCCCGCGGACATCGCCTTAAAACGTTCAAAAGAAAAGTTCAAGGGCTTGGATGTATATTTTACAGACATATTTTATTTTAGATATTTTCTTTGCTGTGATGCTATTTTGGAAAAGCAGAAATAACCCTCCGTGTGAAAAACAAAACAGCAACTCAACAAGTGTCTCTCTCCGTGCGCTCCAGTGAGTGTAACTAGATGTATAAACTACATTTCCCAGACTCCCCGGAGCTCAGACCGCCCAGCTATTGGCTGAGCGAGGCTCACGTCACATCCGCTAACAACAATGACTGTTTACAACAGAAAAATGGATAAATAATCACAGAAGACATTCAGTGTTGGATTTATCGTTATGGATTTATTATGGATATTAAGTCCCAAAAAAGACCTGCTGTTCTAGGCTGGATAACAAAGCTTCTGAAAGGGTTACGATCGCACCGGAGCCCACGTTGAAACGGCGCAGCGCTAACGAATAGACGCTTCCGGAGATGTTCTACAAAGAGTGAGTAGAGTCACGTTACTTCCATGTCGCCGGCGACATCGTTGACCCCAGAGGGTTAATAATTGGTCATTTTAAGTTGTTTTTTAATGTCCGCGGAATGCCGCAGAATTTTAGATTTTTCTCTGCAGAATATTAACTTGAATGCCGTGGAATTTAGGATTTTTCTCCACGGAATCCTGGGGGGACTAGCTAATAATGCCAATTGCCATTTCCCTATTGCCAGTTGTCCATTTTTGTGAGTTGTTTGTATACAATTCACGTCCGTATGTCCATTTTTCGAGTGCAACGATTCACAATATTAAAACATGCTAACTCACACATAAGTTAGTGTTACTGGCCCGTCTGGTACTGGCGTGAACTGAAATTACTTAAATGATTAAGAATAGAGACAAGGTTCCAACGATGGTCTGGCTTGTTTATTCTGAGGAACTGTCACTCTCAATCATCAAATATCAAATATCAATGTAGTAATCCTACTTGCCACATTCCAACAGTCTGTCAGGGCTCCTCCAGAGGACAGGACACGGGTGGATGTGGTGTGGTGATGGAGTGTGTGTGGTAATGGCTGATTTAACCTGTTAGGGTTAACTCTGTCCTGAGTGTGTGTGGTGACGGCTGGTTTAACCTGTTAGGGTTAACTCTGTCCTGAAGGTGTCCACAGGATGCGTCATTTCGACGCACCCATTCATTGTCTATGTAGCAGCCGTGCAATGCATTGTGGGAGAGACGGGATGCGTTTCGAGAGACAATGCATCGCGTTGGACGCACCACATTCGCACCTCATTTGCATAAAGTTGAATCTATCCAACTTCATGGTAAAGGATCCACAGGGGCGTGTTTTGACGCAAGGAATCGCACAGCTTCCCAGATCGCATCGCATGAGGGCGTGCCAATAGGCGGTGACACGATCGATGACAGGTGCGCTCCCCTCTTGGACAAACACTTCATTGGACTCTTTTCACTCGCTGGGCGGTCCTTGGTATCTGCTCGCGGATTTCAAAACAGACCAACATGGCAGCTTTTTTGGTAACTTTGTTATATTACGAAAATAGTTCACCAAAATGTGTTTCTGAAAACATTTGAGGCGAGAAATAAGCCACAAAGTTGCTGAATCTGTCTTCTTTTTAGATGCAGATATATAGTCTGTATGATTACACAAGTTCACCATTTGAAAAGTTCATAATTACACATTTGTGAAATCAGTGGATTAGGCTTGCATTATATATTCAAGTTGTATTTTTATGTTTTTAAATTTAGGTGGGTTACTTTCACTACATCCCTCTCCCCAACCAAGTCAATTATAATTACAAGTCATTATAAGATAGCACTGTCGCTATGACACCTTTTGATATCACTATGATTATATGATAGATTGATGACCAACTATCACACAAAAAGACAAAGTTAGACGGTAACATTGTATTTAGAAACACTGACGTAAGACGCATTAAACTGATGTGCTTTCTTCACCCTATGTTCTCAATAGAGGACATCTGCCACACAAGGAGGAGAAGCCTGAGAGACATTTTTCAAAATGAAAAAAAGGAGCAGGAGACACAGGAGCGGGGCTGGGGCCTCATCATAGCGTCCATCGCGCTACATGTTGATAATGGAGTTCCTAACCCCCTTTGTGGAAAACCGAGGAACGGGCTCTAATATGATGAGAGTCCCAGCCAGTCCAGCAGTATTCATCCACCCCCCCTCCCTGCATCCAGCCAGCTGCACCCACCCCACGGCGCCCTACCAAGAGAAGGGGGCGAGTAGACAGCAGACACCAAACGGACCCATTTATTAGATTACATTAGAACTTTATATTTATTTTATAATCCACTGCTTATATCACAGCTAAGTCCCCCCAAATAAACTACAAAGACTACTCCATTGGTGTCTGAATATACTCTTAAATGGTTAATACCTGATAGTTGCAATAGTAGATCTAAAAGGCTGTAGTTCTACATTATAAAAGTTACACTAGTAAAAATTTAATTGAGTTGTCGTAGTTCAAATAGGGGATTGGGCCTATTTGTGCAGACTATATAAATTGTGCTTATGCAGACAGCCTCTGGTGAGTCTGAAGTACCGCTGGACACCATCTCATCCAGGCGAAGCTGCCTCACCGATGCTACTCGCCGTGTTGTTTGTGGGTCTGGAGGACATGGTGAAGCAAGTATTATTTTGTCAGGGGGGCGCGAGTATTATTTTGTGATCGCTTGTGCGTGCGTGTCTACTTTTTTCACGTGCCACTGCGCCTGTGCGCCCCCTGGCCATTTGTCGCCCTAGGCGACCGCCTAGCTTGTCTATGCCCAGAAACGCCCCAGAGTGTTCATGTTTCCGGCGGGAAGGAGCGCACCTGTCATCAATCGCGGCATCAATTGCGACACCGTCTACTGGCACGCCCTCATGCGATCTAAATCTAAATCTAAATCGTCATTTATTGTCACAAACCAGATGCCCACACACATGAGGCCGACCCCACCCCACACACGGGGACCCACCCCACACACATGCACACTGACAGCTGTGAAATTCGCTCTCCGCATTCTCTCCCATCCATGGGCCAGGAGCGGTGGGCAGTCAGAGCAGCAACCTCGATTTTGAGTTACCTTTGTGGAGAGGATAAAATCACATAAAATAAGATTTCAGATTGATTTTAATTTTCAAATGTGGGTAGAAGCCAAGGTATGGCGAATGCCATACCTTGCCATATCAAAACAACGCCCATGTCGCCACTGCTTCTAACCCTAACTCTCCTCTATAAGTACATGAGTTCATGAATATAGACACAATACATTTGTCTGTATTTTCACATTTCGATTTTCATCATTGACAATAAGAGCAAAAGAATTGAGGTGAGGTGAAGTTCCAGGCAGTGTGCGATGTTACAGCGTGTGTAAATTTTTTTCAGTATTAATTGAAGCTTTTCCAAGCTTCGTGTCATTGTCCAATTCCAATGTGACAATTAGGGCTGCAACTAATGATTATTTTCATTATCAATTAATCTGTTGATTATTTTCTCGATTAAGTGATTTGATTTTAAGTGAGTTGTTTGGCCTCGAAATTCTTTAAATTAAATACAAGTTCACAGTGCATATGCCAAATGATTTCCTATATTTGATACAGTATAGTTTGATACACTGTGTCAATAATCCTATTTTGAAGAGATCCCCCTAACTTTCCAAATGAGTGTTTTCAGGGGAGCTCAAGTCCCCCCTGGCTCCCCCTGTAATTCGCACCCTGGTTTCTAGGTGTTATCCTGTTATTCAGCCATGTGCTGGTGGTGAGATGTTGCCTGTGAAACAGCATGCCACTTCTCCGAGCTGCGCTATGTTCCAGCTATCCGCCTTGTGATCGCATCCATTATCCTATTACAACCAAAAGCACAATGCGCAAATCCAATGTGGATTTATATTACATACATCGACCTAAAGATACAAATCTCATTAAAAGCCATGCAATTTGTATATATATTTTCTCACATGATCTTACACTCCAGCTTGTAGTCAGCATTTTACTCATAGAAAAGCAATTGTCAAGTATCTAAATAGTATAGGCTAAGCAAAAGTGTTGAACACAATTGTTAAAAAACAGACATTAATGGACATACATATTGAAGTGTTTTGTTTCTGAAGCAATGCATTGAGTTAATTTATATGAATATAAAAATGTTAATTTAAATATTTCACTTGGGTAGTATTAATAAACTGAAATTGAATGGCTCGTAATCAAACAAACGTACAAAAACGATCACTTGCATTTTCGTAGCGGTAAATTTACAATAGAAAAAATAATATAGACAATAATGTATTATAAATATTGTTCAGTAAATATAGTATTATGGCTTGTTAGTATTTCAAAAATAGTGTCGCTTTGTGCATTCCATCATGTAATGTTTTCCATCAATGTTTTGTGTTAATTTGTGTTAAATAATCACACTGGGATCATAAGCATCGTTGCTGACTTCTTCTTTCCACTGTTTCCCACTGGCCACAGCCTTCTTGCAGTAATACTTGTGTATAAAGGGGGCGCTGGCACTCTTTGCTCAGCCACTGCATGTGTATTTATCTATTTTTTACCATTCTCATATGAGGTGGTCCATGAAAGGTCTTGATGACAATGTAGTGGTTCACCTAAAGTCAAAGCCTGGGAATCACTGTTTTATGCTACAGTCATACATACAAAAGCATGACAGTTAGTGTTGTCAGTGCAGTTATGCTAACAGTTGGTTAGCATAAAACAGGCTTGAAACAACTGTGTGTTTTAATGGGTTGTGTGTGCGTGTGTGTGTGTGTGTGTGTGTGTGTGTTTGTAATGGGTCAGCTTAACTGATCAAACTGGCTGGCTAACTGAAGAGAGAAGCGAGGGAGGGTCTGACAGAGGAGATGAGAGAAGGTAGCTTCCTAGCTTCCATGTGGGCGTCTTCCTCTATGCTGCCAGTGCACCGCTGGCTCCTCTCTCTCCCTCTTTCATTTTTCCTCTTTCAGACATCCCCCTCTACACCACAAGTCCAATGCCCAGGAGAAATTAGTCACTCCGCACTATGTTGTGGGAGTATCTAGGCACTCGCGGGCGAGTGTGCGCGAGTGTCTGCACTCTTAACAAAAACGAGAAAGAATTAAACACATTGGGATAAGAAGAAGAGAACATGAGAAGGAGAGAGGGAGAGAAAAAATTTTGTATTCTATCCCAAGGATTGCACCCTGTATCTGAAAATTGATGCTGTATCGAAAAGGTCTCACATGGCAGGGAAAAAAAAGAAGACATCCACCAAAGAACTGTGCCAGAGAAAGTGTGTGTGTGTTCTGCTAGGATACACAAGAGTACTTTCTACAAGAGCAAATACTGACTTAAAACGGAACATGGACGCCTTGAATGTCAAATAACATCATAATAACATACCATCATAATCAGAACATTGTGAAACCAGTTCTTGTTATTTTTGCTTGTATTACAAAGAAAATGAAGCCATGTTATCACCGAGTTATGAATAAAGAAGCAAATTGAATTGAGGATTCATTATAGCTGTTCTATTCATATTCAAAGTCAATAAAAGTGGTCGATATTAATATTGGCAGTAAAAAAACTCATCAGCAACAAATAAGATACTAAAATAATACGGATCATGTTCAAAAGGGGTCAGAAGAAGTTGAGAACTGTTATAGTCCTACCCCCTTATACCATTTGTGCATTGATTATAGAAAATTAAAGGATAATGCGGTCAAATTGGAGACATTTTAGTAATGTGGACATTGTGACCAAGCAAGTGAAGGCATTTTATATTCACTAGTCAGCCAAGATCTGAAGTCACACAGACGACACTGTACTGGATTTCTGGGAAGTGGAGGTCCAAAAACACACCTGCAATTACCGCTTATCGCCATAGGTGCCACCAAAGAAAATGAAAGGAAATCTTTGAGATTGCCACGTTAAAACCAAGAAAAGCCAAAATGTTAGCTTTAAGTCAATATGACAATAATTAGATTAAATCTAGTCTCCTCAATGCATCTACACGTACGTTATGTTATACGTGGCCGACAGCACATAGAGCCGATGATGAGAGAGCAAAGAAAACCGCATCTATGCCCTTGAGCTAATTATATCATGGGGAGATACGAGCTATAGCTAACCAGAAAGATTTCTGTTTCCAATTCCTGTCATGAACATCACAACATCCTAGGCTCGGGTTGCCTGATGTTTGTTTGTTTTTTTCACAATGCAATTTACTGACGGGGGTTACATCAGAGTTCTCCATAAGCCCCGGCTGCCAGCTAAACAGCCGTCTAGTGAGATATTACGGCCGGCTACTTTTCTGATGCGCAAATTTATATTTTATCTGCCCTCTCATTTGACACCGTTTTGATTTAGTAGGTTAATGCGTAAACCCCAACTTAGTAAACACTTACATTATAACTAGACTACATTTGAACTCACGCAAAGCTGGTGCAACCGGCCCCTGCTGCTCTGCATGGGCAGTCTGATTCGCAAACTATTCAATCCCTGAATCCCAATCCAATAAAAACAAAGGTTTGAGTTGCTAGGCAGAGATTCCTGATGAATATCTAATCCTGATTGGCTGATTAAAAAAAAATAATAAACTGTCTCGGCTGCGCCTACAGAGCAATTGCATTTAGGAGTGTTGCCAATACTGTTTGTTGCAATGTATAGACTCAAGTCAATAACTTATGGCACTGATTTTACTCATTTCTAATGCTGTAATGATAATGTTAACTCCGTATTAGATGGGCATTAAGTATATGTATATGTAATAATAATAATAATAATAATAATAATAGTGGATATAATATTTTATTGATATATGGACCTCTAAATGTAACCTTTGACATGACAGACGATTAAGTTAGATTGTTTAATTGTTTTCAAAATTAGGGGTTTTGAGGAGGAGGCTCAATGCTGCTCTAATGAGAGACAGAAGTCAGTGAAGCAAATATGAAAAAAAACTAAAAACATTGCTAACAAATAACACATTTTTGAGATCCTAATAATAACTGCTTCATAAAAATGTGTCTGAATATCACTGACAGTCTTTTGGTGTGCCACTTGAGTAGTTCACCTATAGCAAAATATAACTTGATTGATCTGAAGGGCACAACATGCTGATTTTCTTAGTTTTCAGGCACCTCCGGCTACTTATATTAATTGTCTGGCTACTCTGCAAGTCTGTAGAGAACTCTGGGTTACATTCTTTTGAAGCCTGGAACTGCCCTTTGATGTGCAAGCTCTTTTTCCTTGTGAGATCTGATGATTATGATGAGGATGAGGATGAGGATGATGTAGATGGCCTTCCTCTCCATTGTAAGCATGGCGGGGGTCAACGGGTCGGTAGCCTCGTATGGGACAACAGAAATCAGAGAAGCCCCCGGAGATGGCCGTCAGTCACAACAATAACATCAGGTTTTAACTTTCAACGGCAGCGCTGGGCTGCCGTTGCTCTCCCAGGAAGCCAGATGAAAAAGAACATTGGTATATAATTGCACACTTTATTTTGTCCCCCCTCCTTTATTTATAATCAGAGCTTTGTTTGCCTTTTCCTCTACCGGGCTCACGGAAGAAATAACCGCCATGGAAAATAGCATCTTCATTTCTAAAACCGACATCATTACAATGTTTTTCTGTCCAAATTGAGGTCTAATGATTACAGGAATTATGTGAAGCTTGACAATAATGTGAGAAATTGGAGGGAAAAAAATTAAATAATCTCTCTTCCTTGAGGAGTAATAGGGCTATGTATTGGCAACACTCAATTCAGTTTTACTCCCATGAGTTGATGTCTTCAAAAACGAGACAATATTACAACAATAACTATCCCATGCAATATTACTGCATCACAAAACAGTAACGCAATACTGTAACACACAACCTAATAAGAAGAGCCACCCACAATACTGTAACACTTGAGACACCCACAACTACGACTTTCCTAATCTATCAATCCTACACCCTTCCATGGATCACACTGAGGTTGTTCCTCGTGCTACTTACCACAGAGGTTGAGAGTGAGCTGGGGCAGGGGTTGGTCAAAATGTGGTGCAATGGCATAATATATTTGGAGTGAAGGTGGTCAAACACCACCTTACTCAATGCAACAGAATGGGAGGAGGGGAAGCAAAGCTGTCTGGTGGTCTGAAAAGCATCCTTATTCAATAAACATGTCTCCTATCCACTGCTGTCCTGGCAGAATATGTGCGGCAAAAGCTGTTTAGCGCGTCCCTCGCTTCAGGATGAATCCATAAGAACTTTTATGTGACGGCCATCTGCTGGGCCACAATCTGCAGCCCAATCGGGTCCTCAGCAGGAAACAGAACGCTGTAATCCAGTTTGTGCAAGACACCAGTCCAGTAATCGTCCTCCGACGTTCTAAATGTCTTCCAGCATTCGGAGCTTGAAGCCCGGGCCTGGAGGTTTGAAACCAGACCTAAACGTGCCTCCCCCACCCACCTATAAAATCCTGCCTCAACAAGCATTCAAATTTTCCTCTCGTTGTTTGGATTGGTCACATTACATTATCACATTACATTATTCATAACAGGTAAAAAAGAAAAAAAAGAACCCAGAATGGAGCTGAAAGCCTGCGTGCATACTGCAGGTTTCCATTTGCTTTTCCTCCTGGTTTGCTCCAGGAGGCTTCATACCTATCTGGCACAGAGGATCAATACATCTTTCCGCCACAGGGAGTAGGCCTAGATGGGCATTAGCGCTCTGTTCTTTGTGCCCAATCCGCTTGCAATGTGTTGACATGAGGGGATTGTGGTTACTATTAAAGTGATGGACAACAGGACATAAAAACAACTAGGGCTGCCCCCTACCAAAGATTATCCTAGACGATTAGTAGTCGTTCAAGCCATGAGTCGACTAATCGAATCGCACGTTTATGATATTAATTTAATTATTTAAATATATATTTTTAGGCATCAGAAAATGGTTTGAGTTCCAGGGCTGAGAAAGAATGATATAAGTAACATTGTTAACACTGTGCTACGTTACAGAGAAATACAAAACCGTGATAATGAGCCTTTATCAATTTTACAAGCGCACGCACGAAGGGGGCCACGATATTAACAACACCAGCAATAGCGGCTCATCGCGTCCGAAAACGTCGGAGCAAATTTCCCCAAAAGCGTTATTTGGATAAACTGAGCACAAATTCTGAATCTACATGGTTACTTTCTCGCCTGAAAAAATATTAAAACGTAATAAAGTGACATATTAACAGCCCCTAGAGCGGACATTACAACAGTTTGCAGGTTTCGAAAAGCAGCCGAACACTCTCTCTCTCATGGATGACGTTTTGTGACCAATCAGCGTCTGCTCATTTGCATAACAGCACGGGTCGGACCACTTGGTTCCTGGTCGCAAAGGGGAGCTAAAATCGGCACGGGTACTGTGGCCCGGTACGGGTCGGGTGGCAGTGGAAACACGAAAAGCACGGATGAGAACGGGTTCCGGTACGGCACGGCTCGATAGTGGAAAAGCGACATTACATGTTTCAAATGATAACTCATGTTTGAGGTCGACAAATGATAGGAGAGAATGTTTGCCTGCAGAGTTTGCAGGTCACCTTCTTGGGTTTGTCCTTTACCCTCTCAAAATTACTACTATCTAGTAATAACCGCAACGCTAATGTCTGTCTGTGACTGTCTTCCTGTGTCTGTCATTTCAAAATCAAAGCCCTCTAGCATTTCATACACTTTTTGACCTAATTTTGACAAGGCGCAGCTTTTTTTTTTTTTTTTTTCCTGCGACCATCCGACCAATGAAAACTTGGTCGACTAAGACTAAGACTCTTCTCATCGACTAACATTTGGTCGAGTATTAGGGGACAACCCTAAAAAACATATCGCAGAGGGATGTATCTACTACAGACCTACCGAATATCTTGTCAGGAAATGTCAAACATCTCAAAGTCTGCTAATAAACTTAGTTTTGGAAAGACTAATTTCTCCATTCAGACAAACATACAACCTTGCACACCCTTGTAACCACACAATGTAAACACAAATCTAGAAATATTCACATCCAAACACTCACAGACTAGACCGATAGGAGATGGAGTTGTGTATCGCTGCCTAATCTCCCAGGGGCGCTGAGCTCGCTGCAGAAGGTGCGGATCAGCCTGGCACCCTGCTGGCTTCCAGGCAACCCATGTGTTTGTATTTATTGTCTTGGTGTTTAGTCTGGTGCCGTGTTCACTACAGCCGCCCTTATCTCGGGCATGCTCTTTTAAATGGCATCTATAAAACATGGGATAGATGTCCAATCCCCCCGCTCCTCCTTCTACACATGCCCGAGTGAAGCGTGAGCGTGGCATTGCTGCAGCTGTGTCGCTACGATGGCCGATTCCCTCCTAAAACACTCGGTGGATTCATGTCGGCACCTGTCGCTGTTCTGTGAACTCAACCATAACGTGCTTTTGCAATGATGCATTAAAAAAAAACTTTGACCAGGGAGTAGGGAAGAGAAACTGGGTGGGTGGCTGTGATAGCACGTAACCACACAGGACTCCGGTAAGACGTCTGTCTGAGCTTGGCCTTTAAATAACAGCTTTCAAAGTCTCCGCCGTACGCTTCGCTTCACACCGCCGCGGTGCACATGCTGATTGTGACACAGGTGTCAACGCCACTATAATACACTGTCCTTATAATACACTGTCCTTCCTGCCCACTGCACTGTGTGCTGTGCACACACTGCCAGGGTACTCGTGTATACTGCATGTATGTCGCTGACAGAGCAATTTGTCAATCTTGACTTGGAAGCAGGCCAAGACAAACAGCTTTGGGACGGTTGACAGCCTCTAGCGAATCACAAGTGAGCACTAGCGCATGTCAATTGTTGTCACTTGCTTGCGTGTTTAATAGTAGCGATCGGACTATACATCGAAGACCTATAGATGGGAAGATTAACACTGAAACATGGCATATTTTGTTCCGTCTCCGACGACCTGCTGGTGTGGTATTGATCTGTAGGAGTGCTGAGCGCTAACGGAGAACACAAATACAAAAACTGCCTGCGGTGCCTCCTTAAAACTAGAGACAATCCTCCTGATGGTCCATGATGCTCCCGTCGTCTGGAAATCACCTGCTGGAGCCTCTCTCTCTATCTCGTTCCCTCTCCCTCCCTTTCTCTCTCTCTCTCCGTGCTTTTAGCATCCTTCAGCATCAGGTGATTTCCAGGTCTGTGAGATGATGGCTTTCAGCTCACAGCAGAAATTGTTGTGAGCGAATCTACCCACCCTCTACAAATAGCCAAAATGAGAGGATGATGCCATCATTTTCCAAAGCGGCTTGCCGTTTTGTTTTTTTCCCTCCCCACCAACGGTGAACCAGCAGCTATGTTTCCTGTGCTACTCGTTAGACAACACCAAGGTTAAGATAGAAAAGAACAACCCTCTCTCTAGCACGGTTCTAATGGCAGCGTTTGGCACACGAGTACAAAAGGCCAACCTCTTGCCAACAGGGGGTTTTAGCCTCAACAACTAATCCTCTCCACAAGTTCCCCACAAACAACTACTGCAGAGCACACAAATCCATACTGTGTGGTTCTCTGCTCGGCCCGGCCGGCGCAACCGGAGCTGTCAGACATGTTCCATCTTCAATAATCCCAGGGTGGCCTTTTGGCCCCGCCTGTCAGCCCTACCTACCAATAACGCGACACCATAAAAGCCTGCAGAACAACAGCGGGGGGGCCGCAAGGCGTCTTCAAGGGCTAGCAACGGTGATCTATAAAACACTGTAATGGCTCGCCTGTCAGCGGACGTGAAAGGGAAGACGTGCGCTTCCTCGGAACGCTCTGAGGGGACTTCAATTAATCACGGCAGAATTGTATCACCCCGACGCAATAGGAGCTGCTGGAAGGTTACCGCCATCCTGTTTTTCCGCAGGATGAAATGCGATGATAGCACTAATTGCCAAAAAAGAGAGAGTGATTGAAAGAGAGAGAGAGAGAGAGAGAGAGAACAGCTGACCACATGACGCTTGTCAAGGGGACAGGGGGCGATCTCAAAGAATTAAGTAAATTAAAAAGATAAGGAGGGAGAGATATCTCAACATATTATTAAAAAAAGCCAGGGTAGGATTGTCTCTAGAAAAGCACAAAAGAAGATGAATACAATGCGAAAAGCGGTGTGTAAGCATTATCATGAGAATCTACAGTGTGTGTGTGTGTGTGAGAGAGAGGGGGTGAGGGGTGGGTTATAGTACTTGTTTCCACTGGGGACACTACACTGCTGGTCTTTTCTAAGCATAATCCACAAATACATTTCTGTAGTCATAAACATGCTGCTTGGTGAGTTTGAAGGGAGGACATGGCCCATGCTATGGTGCGATCCACTCCTCTCCGTTTGGCATTCGACTGAAGTGAATTGTATTTTTGACCTCAGATAAATTAATGCGCTAATTGGAAATGTAATAACAACTGGCTATATAATAATAATAATAATAATACATGCATTTTATATAGCGCTTTTCTTTTATTATATAGGCCTACTCTTCATCATTTTGCCAATGTTTGATAGAGAATGTAGTTTACACACTTGTATAGGCCTAAACTAGAGCAACACAAGACAAGATAGATAGATAGATAGATAGATAGATAGATAGATAGATAGATAGATAGATAGATAGATAGATAGATAGATAGATAGATAGATAGATAGATAGATAGAGTGATAGATAGATAGATAGATAGATAGATAGATAGATAGATAGATAGATAGATAGAGTGATATATAGATAGTGATAGATAGAGTGATAGATAGATAGATAGATAGATAGAGTGATAGATAGATAGTGATAGATCGATAGAGTGATAGATAGTGATAGATAGATAGAGTGATATATAGATAGTGATAGATAGAGTGATAGATAGATAGTGATAGATAGTGACAGACAGACAGATACCAACGCATTAGTATTCCAACAATGC
>OMKN01065967.1:0-15584 GCA_900302345.1 Melanonus zugmayeri
GGGGGGGGGGGGGCACTCAGAGTTAGCTGAGTGCCCCCCCCCTCTTCATTATACTATCATTATAATATCAAATGTTTTGTGTGCGCGTCCGCGTAGCCAATCGGTGATGGACATCTCCACCTTACGAGAGCGAATTCACAACACTTAGCGCTAAGGTACATTCGGGAAACGCAGCCTAGGTCTGTGTTTGTACCTGTGCTCGTTTGTGTGTTCTAGATGTAGAACACAAGAGTATATAGGTAGTAATTATAAATTATAGCGCTCGGATTCCACTCGCGTTCGGATTGTTGGCGGGGGGGATACAGCGCTCGGATTTACTTTTTACTTTTTTGTTTTGTTTTGAAAATGTAACGAGTAGAAAGTACCAGTATTTGTGTTCAAATGTACTTCGTAAAAGTACAAAGTAGTCAGAAAAATAATAATAGGTACAAAAGTACTGAAAAATCTACTTAAGTACTGTAACGAAGTACTTGTACTTCGTTACTTCCCATCCCTACCAGTTAGTTTTTCGCTCGACTGTTAGCCATATTACTGGAGTTTTGATAAAAAATGTCTTTATCCAGCCTCTGAGTAGGAGTCA
The DNA here is from genome assembly GCA_900302345.1 of Melanonus zugmayeri. Lineage (NCBI taxonomy): Eukaryota > Metazoa > Chordata > Actinopteri > Gadiformes > Melanonidae > Melanonus > Melanonus zugmayeri. The sequence goes on from OMKN01065967.1 coordinate 581, forward strand.
TTATTAACTGCCCATCCTTACAATTGTTTTTGGAAGGATTATTAGGGCCTGAGAAGCCCTCTTGTTCTTCTAAGGATTATTATTGGGGCCCGAGCACCGACTGGTGCGAAACCCTCTTGTTCTTCTAAGGATTATTATTAGGGGGCCAAGCACTGAAGGTGCGAGGCACCCTATTGTAATTGGTGGTTTTATTATTAGAGGGCCACAGGAAGTCAGCCTTATTTTACAAATACTTCACTTTACACCATTAAATCATCTTGAAGGAATAGGACATTGCTAGACTAAAATTACTTGAGATTGCAATGGATTTGAATGGAAAATCATTTTCTGATGCTTAATGCACATCTTCATAACCCTTAATAACATAATTAGAAGTAAATTACGGATTTCTCTTGTCCATCACTTTAATGTGAGAAAAGATCATACCCCATCATTATTGGAGCTATCAATACCTATTAATAATATGAACTTTATAAATAAAATGAAGACAGAACAATACTGCATATTGCCAGTAACACACAACTTCAAAACCACTTACCTCAGAACTTTAATCACTACATCTGCACAGTGGGTTGTTATCAGATTATGGAATTATTCCATCATTGCTGAGAAATTAAACATAGGCCAGAAAAGAAGCTAAACAAACAGACAGACAGACAATTTGATCAACAGCATTGGTATGGTATGGTGGGTGTGTATGTGAGGTGTGAGAAATAGCAGGAAGGAGGGAGGGAAGGACATAAAGGCAAAAATAAAGATAGAGAGAGCAAGAGAGTTGGTGGGAGAGAGGGATTAAGCCTAGATCACTAAGGATATGGGACTATTTCGATCCATTATTTTCACGTACAAGGCTGCCCCCTGTAGATGAAGTGGTGGAAGTGCATGTAGTAGCATGCGTATATTTTGGATGTTTTAAGTGAAATTTCACTACTGACTGAGAACAAAATATGTTAAAGTGACAGGTGTGATGAGCCATAGTTTTTTCATTGTAAGACTATCAGCTCTGTCTGCTTACCTTCTATGTTGAAAAGTATCAAGCGTGTACATAAAAACTAATTTGTTTATAAAATTCATCCAGCAGAATTTGTCCATGAATACAATTCCTTCAGATCAGATCAGGTCAGATTCCTTAGTATTAATTAGAAAATAATATAAATTATGCAGGTATTTTTAAATTAAAAATATATTAATCTATTTTAAGAGGATCAGTGGTTTATGATTAGCTGAGAGAGCAAATCACCCATACGTTTTACGTTTTTGGAAATGGCATGTGAATGTTCCCTTGATGCATATTCAACCAAAAGTGTTTTTTTCTTAAATGTGAACATTTGCATAGCCACATGCAAAACAACTAAATCGTATTGATTTAATAGTGACATTTTTTTGGTATCTATTTGCAAGTCTATTATGGTTATTGTTGGATATGCTTTGCATACAAATCTACATGGAATAAGATAAGTTCTGTCAGGATATTTCAGTTGGTATGCTAGATTGGCATGACAAAACATAAGAATTTAGGATAGAGTCCTAGAACAGTCATAGCTGTATAGCAGCCTATAGAGTCATAGTTGTTATATAGGTTTATCACTTAACTTCAGTCACATCAAATCAGTAAAATATTATTGGCAAACAGCTGGTTGTAATTGCAAGTTTATTCAGCTTGAATGCATGAGCACATATGGCATTTTGTGTCAATCAAACATTGCATGCAACAGTTGGATATGTGTGATTCAGCGCCACCATCTGACTAAATTCTAAGATTCATTGACTTGAAATGAAATGCCAAACAAAATGGCAAACAATTGCCATTGTATTGGAGGCTTTTATAATGATTTCATTAGAGAGTTGGTCAGGTTCTTGTCAGCTAATTAGGGCCAATCAACTAGTCTATTTACATCTTCTAACATCAAATGGACAGTGTATACCAATTAATCAACAATGCTAAATAGACATAAAGAAAAAGTCAGCTAAGCATTGAGGCATCAATACATTGGAGAAAAAGAGAGAGAGAGCTCCCCAAGTGCATACCTGTCAGCATTTACATCTGATCAAAATCTCCTGTTGAGACAAGTCCGGATCCAAAACCAGTCAGCCAACCACCCTCAGCAAATCAATAGGCAGGAATGGACTAAACTGTAATCAATAAAGGCTCCATTTAAATTGGATCATGTTGATATATATATATATAAATACTAATATGGTCTTAAACTGGTGCCATCTTCCTCTATGAGGCCACAACAGATATATCATATGGATTTTGGTCATTTAAACAAGAGGGAACTCAAAATCTAACTAGAGAACCAAATATGTTGCAGCAGTTAAATCTGTGTTGACTAGTGCCTGGGTTTTCTGGTTGTTATGTTATCTACAGTATTTGGTTATGTATGTATGTTGTGGTTGTGTATTTATGTTGCAAAAAAGGGCTACCTCTGGTTTGACTTTGTCAGGAACAATTATTTAACACCAAAAACCCACGTGCACATTTTCTATTCTAGAATGTTATTAATTTTCTAAAACATTGTGCAATATTTAGCTAAGAGTGACAGCCTTAAAAATTAGAAATACACTGAATTACTACCACAAATGCAAGCACGCACGCACACACACACACACACACACACACACAGCATTTACAGAGCTTGTTTCCCCAATGATGTGTCAACAACCAGTGGAGCTTGTAACTGTGGGCATGCCAATTCCCTGTTCCATGTTGGTAGAATGCATTAGTGAGTGTATGTGTGTGTGTAACCCCCAAGTGTCAAGTGAACAACCCTCCATGCTGAATCAAGTTGTCTCTCTAATGCAACATGTCATACCTGCTGCTGCCGCTGTCCCAAATCAACACTGTCAGGGCTTTCACTTTCAGCTCGTCGTCCAACAACCCAAATACATTAAGCTAAATATGTCAACGGATTCAGAATAAATTGGACAACGTTCTAAATTGTATCTTGATATAAGAATAAAACTAAGGATTCTGTCTTTTTGGCACCAGCTTATGGAGTAGTAGCTGGTAGTAGTAGGTAGGAGCAGCTGCTCATCTGGATAACATCTGTGTGTGGCACAGTGTGGCAGACCATTTTTTTCTTTTTTATTATATATATTCTATATTTGTTATGAACTTGAAAAAAATGCTATCATAAACTGGCTGTACACTTTCTTGTAGAATTAGGGATGCTTTAATACATCGGAAATCAAAATTATTAAAGACATAATGGAAAAGCTATTATTTGTATTACGGTAGAACGATACTCATGTAAATTGAACTTCTAGTTCAGTTTGAACTTCTAGTTCAGAGTACAGTTTAAGTAAGTACAGACTTGAAGGGATTGTTAATTGAATATTGGAATATTAGCATGAACATATACATCAGTTTTCCTCCATAACCAGTTTTTTTCAATCTGTCAAAATAGAATCAAACAAGAATGGCATTCGAGAAATCAAATCACTTAATTCTTCATCATGTTTGATTTGTCTCTTGGTGCCTTGCTATCAGATCTTTGTACAGTAGTGAATATAGCATTGGGTCAAAACGGGGACAAATCAGTGCATACCACAGTAGAATACTCTAAACTATATAATTGTCATTGTCAGTCTGCCAGTGTCTGCCAGTGTCAGGGTTTTCATCTTGAATCGGTGTTAATGGAAATAGACTGGATTTGTTTATTAACTAGCTGTATTTTCCTTGTCATATGCTTCTACTTCTTACTTCTTAATAAGCAGACATGCATGTAATTGTTTGTATGCATGTCTTCCCCCTGAAAAAGCCCAAAGAGTGAAATTAAAGCCTCTGACATCTGAACATATGGCGAGAGAATGTTCAGTGAAGAAATTAATGTTGATTCCTATTGCAGTTTGTTGTTTTAACTAAAACAAGATCTGCAAAATCTAAAGAAAGGAAAGATGTGCAAGCCTAGAAATGCAATCTTATTTGTCTGTTAACATACAGTAGAAATAGCCATATCACAATATGTGGTGGAGGTGCTTTTACGTTGCCTGGACCAACTTCCATGGCACAGCATAGATATACCAAAAACACATTTTTCCATTGAGACAATGCCTTGAAAATGGTTTCTATCTTCTAATTAACTAGATATAAGCCAGTTTGGACAGTTTATCTATATTAATGTAAGTCATATTAACAACATATAAAGATATGCTGTGTGTATTTAAACTGTTCTACTCATGCTAAATTACCAGAATGTACTGTTCAGAGATTTCTGAAATATTAGTTTTCTGACTTCAGTCTTAATCACTCAGTTTCATATGCTAAGATAAAATAATGCATAAATACATAATATCCCAAACAGTCAGCTCAAGGGTTAGCCGATATACTCCTAGGGAATAAGCTCAACACAGAATGTTACATATAGTGCTCCTTTTCCAATCCACATTTTGCACTGCATAAAATGTTTTGTATCTCCTGTCTTCCAAGAACACCCTGTTCAGGTACTGCCACTGTTCCAAAGAAGAAATGTGGAAAACAATCCTTATTCATTCTGGAGCTGGCGGTGTCGTGTTACAGGTCATCCATTTTTATTTGTAGCAGTGACCTCGGCGCTGAAGTGCAGTTGCTGCACATTTCCAGCAACAATGAACTGATCTAAATCATGTTGCCATATGGAGGATTAACAAATAATACCGGGTGCCAGGTTCAAGGTAACACCTGAGTCCCGGTGACACACCTACCTGTTCTTAAAGGTGGGGTTCATCCTGAGAGGAAATAGTCCCAGGTCTACAGGCTTGCAATCGGGATTAAACTCTAAAGCTCCTGAGACATAAATCAGAAAGTAGTCCCACAACTCGGGAAGCTTCTTGGAGTTAAGTATCATTGAAGAAACGTTCTGTTACTTCTGTGTGAAAAACAGAATTTGTGTTTTTTCCTGAGAGATCTCAAAATGCCTATCATGTCTCGATAAAGCTGCATTAATTGACCCTTAATTGCCGACGCAGCACCGAATCTTAGGTACCAGAGGCTGACTCCTCCCCTTGAGATTAAAGGTTAGAAAACAGTGCCGCCTTGGAGTACATTTTTTTCCTGTTCTTTCTCTACCAAGAAAGCCACCAAGTGCACCATTGCTCACTCAATGACTTAACGTAACATTCAGGCTATATGATTAAACTACCAAGTATGGTAGTTATATAGCCTCCACAGACAACAGAACTTGCTTTAATTTTGTCTAAGGAAATGTATATAATTTAATATTAGGCTTACTTTCTTTATATCATGAAACAATACCTCACATCAAACAACTCCCCATATCTGCCAAAACAATAGCCTATATACTAAACTGATCTACTATAACAGGAACTTGAATAGGCCTATTAGTGTCCATAGGCTATATTGTTGCCAACATCTGTGAAATGGAAACAACTTAATAACACAATAGTAATATTTACACGTACCAGTATACGAGTGAGAGTCCATCGAAACGCTCAAGCTCTCTACCCCGTTGTTTCAGCAGAGACATATAGCTTCCAAAATATGGTCAAATTCTTCGTCTTGACTCGGGTCAATATGAGCTCAAGTTAAAAAAAGACATTCCAGAGATGGGAATAAAGTCATCACTCCCTCTGCGGTTGAAGTGAATTGACGTGCTGCGAGCTAGGCCGCTTCCCTCAGCTGACTAGGTGAATGTGTCAGCACTCATTTCCCTTCAAATCAATAAGACAGATTGTTCGCTGTTAGAGAAGAGGTTCAGTTTGTTTGTCGGTTTATAACCTGACGTCTACAAGACAATGGGATTTTACTGCTGACTGACCCTAACCTGTCTGACAAAATATTAATCACACAATCACAATATCCGCTGTTAGGGTCTTAGACAAGAAGAACATGACATAATAACACTGTTAGTCTGTAGAAACTGTAGTGCCGTAAGGGGGAAAAGTGCGCACAGGACCAAACAGAGGGACGCTTTTGCGCTCAGTAAAAGCGTCTCAGTTTGAAGATAGACCTAGTCCCCATTCTGTATGTGTCTATGTCTCTGCTTAAGTAAAAAAAAGGAAAAAAAAGTAGTGTTTCTTCCAGATTGCTGAAGTGTTTTCAAAGAACAGTTTGGTGCAATAGCAGAGACGATCATGCTGTTTGGCATCACTCATTTTAAGAACAAACAATGTAATGTCTCAAAACTGTCAGTCAATGGAAAAACATATTATACATATTATACATATTATATATATTAAACATATATACATCACAAATTGCTTGTGGATCAAAATTCAACATGATCTACACATGGTCTACACAATATAGTCAATTTGGGGCAACAGCATTACCTTATTGCAATAATGCCAATTTAACAATGGGTCATCACTGTGTGGAAAAAGCTAATTAATTTGTCATTTGTCTGGCCTGCATGTTCAATCCATCAACAAACACGAGCTGTGCAATTCATCAATTACTAATTCTTTACTAATTAAAACATTTGTAAAGAAAGACAGCAGAAAAGAGTGGAAAAGAGCAATTTTGAAACTAAACAATCAAAAGCACGTCCCCTCTCTGCTACCTCCCTCCCTACGTTTCTCCGCCGGTCACATCAAAAAAGTCATGAGCAGGAAAAGCGGCTGGCAGCCATTCATTTTCACTGAGAGCTGGCTACGAGGAGTGGCGGTCACCGTAGCAGCAGTGAGCAGCGCGATGTCCGCATCCAGAGCGACGAGGAGAGTTGAAATCATTTAAACTTTATGCAAATTAGCGACGTTGGCGCTGAAGCGGCAACCAATAGCAGAGCTGTATTTTCTCCAGCGCTAGTTTCTAGTAAACATGGAGGAGAAACTATTTGTTGATGTCTCCGGTTTCCCGGAGCTATAATCAGTCAGTTTGTCTACCGGGAGACAAACATGGACACAAATGGGGGACCAAATCTGCTAGGGGGTCTGGGGTACCCCCCCCCAACCGAAAATGTTTCTAAATTTGAAAAATCATTGCCTACACATTGGATGAACTTTTAATTAATTTTTTACAATAATAATAGTGTATTGTATTACATTGCTCTGCTTTTTTTTTTACCTTGTCTTGTTTCATTGTATGTAATGGCAGAGATTAGGGATTAATAAAGTACAACCATACCATACCATAACCATATAATAATATTTTGTGTTCATTTTGGTGGCCTGTAGCTGAGAATACACTACAGATAGGGCAGGCAATGTTTTTTAGGTGGAAAAAGGCTGTTTTACTGATTTGGTTGACATGGGGTGTGAATAAGAGGAAGGGATCAAGGATGATGCAGAGATTTCTGACCTGAGAGTGACAATGGAGCCATCAATGTTGAGTGCAAAGTCCTGGGTGGTGCGGGTGAGGGAGTTGGGGCCGATTCGGATCATTTCAGATTTATTGCAGTTGAGTTTGAGAAAGTTATTTTGCATTCAGGATTTAATATCAGTAAGGCAGGGTGGTGAGAGTGGAGTGAGTGGCATCAGTGATGGTCTTGGAGGAGAGGTAGAGTTGGGTGTTGACGTGTTATTTTTCTTAGCATTGTTTAGGGTCGCTTATAGAACTCAGCTGCCTCCCCCGTCTCTTGGCAGGGCAGGAAAAACCATATTAAGCACATTCTTTAGACAATCTAGACTCTCTGACCGGCAGGAGAAACTACATTCTATAAGCAGTATTGGGCCTAAAAACTACATTTTGTAAGAAGTTTTGGCCTAATCTTGTTTTCAGGCCTAAGATAAGAGCACAGCTAAAAATACCACATTCAACTCACGTTGCAACATGGTTTCAGACAATACGATCACAAAGAATATGTTTGTAAGTTAAAATACATGAATACAGTTAGTAATTATTACTGCAACAGTGTCATCGGTGTAACAGTGGAACTGGAGACCATGGTGGCAGAGAATGTGACCGAGGGGGAGGATATACAGGATGAAGAGGAGGGGACCAAGCATTGAACCTTGGGGGACACCGTGTATGACTGAAGATGTGGAAGATATAGGATGTGAACCAGGAGAGGGCGGTGCCAACGGAGGACTGGAGCCATGTGATGAGGATGGAGTGATTGATGGTGTCAAAGATGGCACTGAGGTCAAATAATGCATTTTAACTTGATAACCAATTATAACCAAATAGTTATTTACACTGACATAAGTATAACTGCATAACTGCCAGAGTTCAAGAACTGAAAATAGGCCAGATCAGATTGATTGAGTCTTTATTTGCCTCTCACAGGACAAAACAAAAATGGGTCACTGAGTGCCTCTTAAACTCAAATACAACCAAAATAGAAGACACTGGAAACATAAAATAAACAGAATGTTGCGACATGCATTGGCATCAAGCTGTTGACTTGATATTTTCTCAAAATAATAAAAGTAAAGCATAAGGTGTCCCCCACCCCCATTCAATTGTATTTTCATATGCTGTAACAACTGTCAATCTTAATCTTGTCGTGAGTGTGACCCATCACCTGACGCCACACGCATCACTGCATTACGATGGCGACGGTCAGAGATGGCATCCAAAAGACCGCAAGAGTCAGGGGCAATAAAAAGAAAAAAGAGACAATTCCAAAGCTTTTCAAACTGAAGCTCATCAAGACATACCTCCGCTCATCAACGCAGAATTGGCACAGCAGCCAGAATCAGACAAAAAGGCTTCACAGGGAAAAAGTATGTCAGAGCTCGGTTGTAGTACAATACGGCATCGTTCCTCATTCAAAACGGTGTCAGTGTCAGGCAAAATGACCTCTGACAAAACGGTGTCAGAGAAGACGGTATTGGATTAGTTAATTGGTTAGTTCTCCTGTTCTTGTTATACATTCATGTGTTATCTAACAGTAGGTTATCATAATAAAACCAACACATACGTTTTGTTTATGGTAATGTGGTGTGAAGGGGGCGTGGCTTGGCGTCGGTGCACAAAACAAGGGGGGCGGGGCGGCTAATTCCTGGGATCGACGCAGCTGTGGGTGGTCAGTACTCAATTGCATGTATGTGTATATATTGACAGTTGTTTGCTCTGCCCCCTCAGTGAGACCAGTTCCTGAGACCCACATGCAGAAAAAAACGGCGTCTTTGGCCTCACATTCATTCAGTCATTTGTTATTGTATCCAGTGTTTTTCTTTCATTAAGAGTCGTCAAATGTGGCACACGGTGTCACGTATGATTTATCCATTTGGAGAAAATAAAGACTCTTAAACCCGCCAACGGCCTCTCCTTCCTCGCAAACAAGATAACAAGATAGTTATCTTGCGCATTTGAAAGACGCAATCCTCAGTGCGCACCGTTAGTAAATCAGCTTGCACATTTGTTAGCAGGTGATATCAAGTTTACGCACGTTTTCACACGTGCAAACCTTTAGTAAATCAGGCCCTTTAGGAAGGAGAGGCCGTTGGCGGGTTTAAGAGTCTTTATTTTCTCCAAACGGATAAATCATACGTGACACCGTGTGCCAGCGACTCTTAATTAAACAAAAACACTGGATCTGACGTTGATGTCTGACGATGTCCTAATATGTACACCGTATGGTTGGCCGAGACTGCCAAAAACATAGGACTTTACACCTGTTCTTTCTGCGTTATGCTATTATTTTAGTTAAAAAAAGCATAGACCACTATGATAAGGTTAATAGAAGACATACTAACACGGTTAAAACAAAAAAAACACATGATTTTGGGTTCACTGGCACTGGCACACCAATCTGGTTGTAGCAACTGACTTAGTTCCAATAAAGAGTTAAGATATAATGTGTAACCTCTATCTTAAACCAACTGTTAAAAAACCAAAAACCAAACCATGTGATGTCACAGCCCTTTTTACAATATCCTGGAGGATTGTGAGAAGACAAGCACCAAATTTTCCAAGCCCAAGCTCAAAGGTATTGAAACGATAAAGTGTTGATGAATGATGAACAGCAGATGAGTGTTTGAAGCGAGTTGTCTGTCTGCAACGACACCATACCCACTAGAAGCATAAATATGTCACCATTCAACATAAGGTGGGGTTAGTGAAACCAGGGTGGAGCTGAGAGTTTCAGGAATGCAACCTGTCAATAAAACAAGGTATGCATTTCAATAGATAATTAGACCTTGACATGAAAAAATGCATTGACTCCTTAACAACTTCTTGTTGAATGCAGCATCTAGTTGCTATCAAAACATCTTATCATCTAAGGCATTTCCGCACTGGCTAATACCTAAATATCGCATTTATTTGCATAGTTTTAAGAAACTGTAAATGTCTGCAAATTAAACAATTGCAGAACGTCATGATTATGGATTCACCCTGACCCCAATGCTCATACAAGTAACTATATAGACATGAAATAGATTATGATTAGATTCAGTTAACTTTTTCAGGGTCATCATCATCATCATCATCATCATCACAAAACCAATGCTTTCCCTTGCTCCCCTATTAAATGTACATTTAGATGAAATCCCAATCCCCCCTCCCACTTCCAATCTATCACACCGCAGAGCGACCAGCTAGCAGTTAGTTAAATGTCAGAATATTTTTACACAATGTCCCTTTAAGTTAGTTGCTTAAAGGGACATTGTTCAATGAGGAGGGAGAACATGACTTTGACAGAAGTACTATTCTCTTTGTCCTGTGTGTGACTTTTAGGGGCAGGTCTCAAGTCTAAAGGAGTGATAGAGAGAGTGTCGGCTCCTCCTTCTTTTCTCAAATATATGCAAGAAAACAGTGAAGGAGGAAGGGAAGGTGTCCTCTAAATCTGGCAGAACAGGTTCCTGCATGCAGGTGTGTTCGTGAAAACACTCCTCATATGTCATACCATGGTGAGGCGTGGTGCACATAATTGTTTCATCTGCGTGTCCCATGCACACACAGATATGGCAGCACAGGAATGCTGCTGCTGGTGTATGTGTGTGTGTGTGTGTGTGTGTTTGCGTGTGCTTGTTGCTAAGCATGTGTTTTTTGGTTGTCAGTTACTTTTGCAGCCTGTCATCAATTGGGTGCCTGCAGAGCCATGGTGGTGTTTTATGGGGTCGGGGTGGGGGTAAAATTATCATTATACCCTATTATAATACATTTTTATATTCAAAATGTACACCATTGAATCTGCAACTTAATACCAATGTGTAAGTGTAAATGGCCTTTTCTGGCATTATAATAAAAGCATGTCAACGTGGGCATTTATAAATGGGATGGAGAAAGAAACAATGAAACTGTAAAAATATGTATGCTATGTGCTAATACAATGTGTCAGCCCAGCTCCATTTGTGTTGCTGTTTAAACTAGAGTAGGCTATGTATTTGTGTGTGTGTGTATGTGTGTGTGTGTGTGTGCACATATGGCTGGGTGTGTGTGCATATGGGTGGGTGTGTGCATATGGGTGTGTGTGTGTGTGTGTGTGTGTGCGTGCATGTGTAAGTATGTAATTGGGCTAAGACATTCCTGCTCTAGACACACCCTTTATATTGTCACAGTGATCATGTCATGTGTGTGTGTGTGTGTGTGTGTGTGCGCACGCACCTGCATATGGCTGTGTGTGTGTGCATATGTGTGTGTGAGTATAACAAAGCTGACATCTATGGTAAACCATTTGGCTTAGCGGTGAGAGCATTCATCTTCCAAACCTGGGGTCAGTGGTGTGAGCCCCCACTGCAGAGTGGTGTGGTGTTAGAGAACCGACGGTTACATTGGTGTGAGCTTTAGGGAGGTGAGTGGAACAGAGTTGACATGGGTCCTATAGAGGACCTCACTCCTGAACCCTTAAGAGCGCTATCATTTGCTCACCCAAAAATGGCTGCAGTCATTTGGCTCAGCGGTTAGAGCGTTTGCCGGCAGTTTGAGTTTGAGCCCCCGCTGCACATCGGTGTGACACATACCGCCGGGTATGTGTGTGAGAGTGTCGTTGGATTAAGTCCTCCCTGCTCTGGACACACTCGTTATGTTGTCACAATGTTTTTTTACATATTCAATAAATGGACCAAGTTTTCTAAAATGTCTCCACTGAACCTTGTAGTGTGTATCTTCGATTTAGTTTTTCACAGTCACAGAATCAGCCTATCATAATCGCTGGCTGTGATGGAGACGAATATGTGAAACCCCATTCATTTTCCCATAGGGAATTTTACTTTGGCAACATGGGTGGGGATTACATCACTTACGGGGTCTATTATTTTATTGTTTCTTTGCTTTCTTGTTTAGATGTCAAATGGCAGAAAGATTCCATCATCATCCCTCTACTTTGATTCTCATTTTAATTTCTTATTGTCTTATGTGTGTGTGTGTGTGTGTGTGTGTGCCTTTGCATGTGTTTGGGTGTGTTGACCTTTAACCTGAAAGTAAAGATAAATAAGGTATCATTGTCATGCTACAAGAGAAAAAAAGAAAAAATATACACACACAATCATCAACATAAATAAAGAGTAAGAGTAAGTGCTACCTCAGTAAGGTTTTCATCTGTATGGAACCGCCTATGGTTACCGAGCCGTATTAAATGCCGCTGGCCAGGGCCATCAGGTATCAGGTCAGCATGGCAGACACACCTTAGGGCTCCACCTCTGCAGGGAATGCATGGCTGTAGCGATGACAATGGAGGACACCTAATCATTCACCTGCATTCTGTAAGGGGAGGAGACACCATGTCCACAACACAGCTGTGTCTCCATAGACACACCTACACGCACACACACACACACACACACACACACGCACACACACACACACACACACACACATACATGCACACACACACACACACACACACACACGCGCGTGCGCGTGCGCACACACACACACACACACACACCGTGTGTAATGGATGCTTGTGCCAGACATTCTGTCATTGATAGTCAGATAGAAGATCGAAAAAGCCTGTTGGCATTCAGTGTTGACTGAACCTCAGTGATCATCATCAGAATGTGGCTGTGCCAGTAAAAGCCATTGAGGCATTCCATTCAAGGTACTCAAGGTCTTGCAGGACCACACCCTATGTGTGAATTATCTGCCTATACTGTATACTCCACTCCAGATACCCAACTACTGCTATACTTAGTGGAGTTATAGGAGCTCGGAAACACAATTAAACCAACCTCTTAAAGTAGGCCCTAATAGAACACGCAAAAAAAGTTTAAACTAAACACAGTGAGCAACAAAACATCTATTTAGCATTGTTTAAATACATTAGTAACAGTTCACTCTTCTCATCTGATAAATGTATGCATATCAGGAAATGGTATGTTTAAAGGCAGGGTGGGTATGTGGTTAATGATTGAGCCCCTTTATTGATTCAGACCATCACTATCATCAGGGGAATGCAGTGCTGATGAGGTGAAGGCAATACACAAACAATGTTGTACAATGTTGTAGATGCACAACACTGCCTTCCCTGTCTCTCCTTCCTACTTCCGCATAGGCTCACCTGGTTAAACAGGAATGTGACTCTCCTCAAAGTGCACCCAAAGTGCCTCAATTGACACCTTCATTTTTAATTGAGCTTTTTCACAGGTATAGAATTGATAAATTGGACGCCTGATACAGAAGACTTATTTAAGTTATTAAATATATTGGCAAGTCACTAGTTGTTTTTTTATTTTGTAATTTATTCCCACCACAGCGCATAACTCATCATCGTCATCGTTTTTAGCTCAATCAAAAAAAACACACATTTTGTTCATTTTTCAAGATTTTTTCAAGGTTTTCCAAAACTTTCAAGGTATTGTTTAACTTTGACCACGAATTACAGTGCCCCATGTGGTCAAAGCAGTACCAAACTTGTTTTAGACCTAGTTACTTCCGGTTTCCATGTGTGCCAAATTTGAGTTGTTCACCTTTGGAGTGGTTGAAGTCACCGTTTTTTACCCATTGACTTCCATTATAAAAAATAGCTTGGTGAGCACCTGCAACAGTGGTAAGTTTAAATTGACACTGTGACGTAATTTTTTGAGCTATGGATGCCAGATGTTCTTAAAGTGCACACCAAATTCAAGATTTTTTCAAGGTTTTCCAAAACTTTCAAGGTACAGAAAAATCTATCAAGATGGACCTTATGGGTCCTTGAGCCAACTCGTCGTATGCGCAATTTTCTGTGAGCACGCTAACATGCTAATGCTAGCAAGGCTAATATGCAAACACACTAGGTTTCAAGTTCCTGGGCCACTTAGAAGCGGACTTGTGATTGATTGAATGATGTCGGCTCATTTGCATATTCTTTATTTGCGCGTAACTTCCATTTTTAGCTCAATCCAAAAAACGAAACTGAAAAAAAATCCCGAAAATGAGGCGGAAGAATATTAATAAGACATAGAATATCAATAGTGTGGCTTGCTTTGCAACCACACTAATGAACAAACTTCAAAGTTGAAACATGGTACCTGGTGTTCCCTGTGTCCCTGCTACTATGGTAGAATTACCACATGTTCTTATAAGTTATATTATATATTATTATATTCATATAATAATATATTATAGTCAATGTTCCCTCTAATTTTTCATGTGTCTGGGCATACACACAAGCTCCCTGAGCACACTGAGGACCACTGTGAGCAACATCAGATGTGCACGCTGTGGCCACACACCAGTATCACACCCGTTCAAAACCTTGGATCATAGCAAGTTACATGGCTTATTAAAAGAATCAAATTACAGCAGCAATTTTCATTAGTTTACTTTTAATAAAAGTTATTTGGCCCACTTAAAATGAAAAAGACAAAAATCTTGTTGTTCATGAGATGTGTAGTATGTTATATGTTATATGTGAGAATCCTGCTTTGGCCATGGGAAGAGTCCTACTTTGGCCACAGGAAGAGTCCTGCTTTGGCCTGGGTGTGTAGTGTAGTTCCTCAGAACAGCATTGACAGCTTGGTGCCGCGACAGCCATCGCACTTCGTTCAGAGGCCTGAATGACAGTGTATCTTCATCAAGAATCTTTGCTAGGTCCTCCATTTTGCCCCTCTTCACAGTGGACCGAGAGAAAGTGGAATACACAGTTCTAAGAAGAGTTTCCACATCTCGCATCAAAGGTACATTTTTCCAGGCATCATCAATGCCCAAGTCCTCGCTATGGGCCACACTGTTGTTCAGTTAGGTGTGGTATTT
>OMKN01065970.1:0-10021 GCA_900302345.1 Melanonus zugmayeri
GAAACCTACTGTATATTTATAGACACACATGCACGCACACACACACGCACGCATGCACACACACTGTTGTGGCAATTTCCAGATAGGATATTGCGTCTATGGACAGATGAGACTTCTGCACACAATACTTTTAACGTAAAATTAACGTAGTTTAATGACGAATGCATTTACGCCAGGCTCTCCTCCTAGTGAAGAGAGCCCTAGAGCTAGGCCCATATATGTGACCTGGCTTTAAGTAGTAGTTAAATAAATGAAACAGTCAAATACAGATTTCTTCACCACAACACACACACACACTAAATTAAGATATTGTTTTTTGCATTCATTCAAAAAGAGAAACATAAACCAAAAGAACAAGAAAAAAACACAGAAAGCACAATAATAAATAAAGTGTAAATGTATAGTTTGTCTCGGTCTCTCAGAATTGTAGGATGAGTTAAATATACTTTTTGCAGGGACTGTAAAACATTGGTCTTGTTTCTCACTTGTATTTGATATCTTATATCAGTTTCCCCCCCCCGCTCGTAAAACAAAACCAGCGACCCTGAGAAAAACACAAGTGAACACAGCTGCCTAGCAGGCAAAGTATTGATACTCACCAGGATCCAAATTGGTCCGATTCAAAAACCCTGCAAGTATAAAAAGCCCCAGGTGAGCCCTTTCTGCTTCCATATTGGCTTTTCTCTCCCCTCTTCCCGGTGGACAACATGAAGTTGTTCATCCTGGTGGCCCTGCTCGGCCTCAGCGCGGCACAGCACAACCCCTACACCAAGCACGGCAGGACGACTATCGTCCACCTGTTCGAGTGGCGCTGGGCGGATATCGCTGCAGAGTGTGAGCGCTTCCTGGCCCCCAATGGCTACGCAGGAGTTCAGGTATACTGGCATGCTTGTATGTCTGGGACATCTGTGTTCTATCATATTGTTGTTTAGCCTAGGTTTAGAATATAGCAGGCCTATCTGAATACCATGGTTGCATTCATGAAATCTCTTTTATTTCTCATTTGTAAGAATACTGACAGATTCTATATTTAATTTTGTCCAGGCCGATACATTTTCGTGATGTTCTTATCCATGGCTCTTTTTGTCAATGGCTTTTGTATTCTTTCTTCTTTTAAAAAAAAAACATAACTATCTGATGTACACCTGCATATCCCATGAAATAAAATAAAAAAGTTGGTGACAAAAAAATATACATAGCAGGCCTATCTATAGAAGGCATCTCTTTTGTTCTGTATCTGGATATAGAACAAAAATGTTGGATGCCCAAAATAGCTTGAAGTGCAACAATTCTGTTATTATTATGGTGTTTTTTTCTTACAACGATATACAGTATATGGTTGATAACTTACAGTATATAGGAAGGTAGATGCATGCCTGGTTTGGTTTCTGATGGTTTATGGCATTCACTGAACTTGGGGACTGGTTGTGGATTTTCATGGTATGTGTTTTGTGTTTCAGATCTCCCCTCCTCATGAGAATGTTGTAATAACCAGCCCATGGAGGCCCTGGTGGGAGAGATATCAGCCCACCAGCTACAACCTGTGTTCCCGCTCTGGCAATGAGAACGAGCTGAGAGACATGATCACCAGATGCAACAACGTCGGGGTAAAGAAAAACCATGAATCACTACGCATAACATTTGAGTGTTTTGTGTCATATGAGGGACCTCGTTGGCCTCCACTTTATGACCCTTCCCACCCTGAGCACCTATTGTAAAATGTATGCTATAATACCATCATATTTTATGCTCGATAATATCCATTGAAGCAAAAATATTTGATGGGTTGTTTTATGGATTAGAATAAATGGTCATAATAAAAAAAAAGATTAAATAATACAGCATCTAGTCGATACAAACACATAAAAAAATATAAAATCTCCCAAGTGCTACCAATGCACACTATTTGACTTTAGCACCATAATATAAATCTAACTTTGAAGATCCTGGGCTTGTTATTAATGCCATAGTTTCAAATAGATGACAGTATAATATACGTGGCTCCTTGAATGAACAAGAAAGACAAATCACAAAGTCAAACACTAAAGAAACACATAAATGTAATGACTGCAAGATTCAGAGTCAAGATGACTGCTGTTTGTGCTGCTGATCGATCAATCAATTGATCAATCAACCAATCAATCGATCAATCAACCTAACCAATCAATAATAATAATAATCATAATAATCATAATCATAATATTATGTGGAGTGTGTGTGGTTGGTGTCTGGTTTAAGCAGCCTCACCTGGCCTGAGTCAGACTGATTAGACTCTGGGGCTGCACACCCGTGGTGCATCTGGTAATCAAGCCCACAGGTTAAACCAGCATAACCCACACACACTCAGGACAGAGGGCTACATGTCAGCTAGATACCACCTGCTCTGGCAACCAATCCATTGTTCAACCTTTACAATAAACCGGTTTTCAACGTCTACCCGTGTCCTGTCCTCCGGAGCAGCCCTGCACCAGCCACTTTTAGTGGCAAGTAGCTGGGACATTGCTATATATGATTAATACTAATATTAATAATAATAATACATTTTATTTATATAGTGCTTTTCTAAGTACTCAAAGACAGTTGTTAAGAGATAAAATACAGGAGTAAACACAAACAAGCAACATTTAAATAAAAAGTCACATTAAATCAAATAAAAGCATACAAATTAAGTGGCGAAAAAGGTGTGAAATCAACCAATCAATTAAACTATTTTATCTTTTCCCCCTCCCATCACCTGTCACTGGGCAGGTTAACATCTATGTGGATGCAGTAATCAACCACATGTGTGGGGCCGGTGTTGGGGACAGCAGCCACTCTGTGTGTGGGAGTTGGTTCAGTGCCAACAGGAAGGACTTCCCCACCATCCCCTTCAGCCAATGGGACTTCAACGACCACAAGTGCAAGACCAGCAGCGGCAACATCGAGAACTATGGGGACGCCAATCAGGTACTTCATGGATGAGTGTCCATGAAGGAGAGTTATTTGTAGGTCAAGTTAGTGTCAAGTGTGCTTGTATGGAACAAACGGCAGCAACCTTGGAGGGTTTTACGTGTTCACATTCATCAGAGGAGAGTTAACTCATATTAGAATCTTTATTTCAAGTTGGCTTGGTTCAAAATGTTTTCAATTCCAAAATGATCAATACAATGAGGGTATTAATGGAACAGAATCTGTGTGGATGCAAGGGTAGGGCCTATCATCATCTGCTGAAGCTAAAATAGTCTAATTCAATAGTATATATCCTGTAGTAAGTAGCCTTTCATGTATATCTCATAATGTACTTTATGAATTGTATCACTGGTGCATATTGCAGGTGAATTCAATTCACATATTAGTATAACATAGCCTTTCATAATGTTCAGGATATATGCAAGTACCAGGAAGCTAAACTAACAGTCACAGTTCTCTCTAAAGCAGCAGCCTGGCTTCACCAGAAAACAGAATCAAATATTAAAGAAATTTAAAAAATGTAAAATTCCCCAAGGTGCAACAGCCCCAAATATCTCTGTGTTCATGTCTGCAGGTGCGTGACTGCCGTCTGGTGAGTCTGCTGGACCTGGCCTTGGAGAAGGACTACGTCCGGGGCAAGGTGGCCGACTACTTGAACAAGCTGATCGACATGGGTGTGGCGGGCTTCAGAGTGGACGCCTGCAAGCACATGTGGCCCGGCGACCTGTCCGCTGTCTACGGCCGCCTGCACAACCTCAACACCAAGTGGTTCTCTGGTGGCTCCCGGCCCTTCATCTTCCAGGAGGCACGGCTCTTTATTTTGTTGGCTTAGTTTTTTTTTAAACATTTTTACGTTTTTGTACTTTTTTACATTTTTACATTTGAACTTTTTCACATTTTTACATTCTTACATATAATTTATTGGAGCATACAAATACACAATGACCAGAAAAAATATAAAAATAAGCAAATGTTGAAAATGCTAATGGTTATTGGTTGAGATAAGAAAATGGAGGCGGAGATGCCGGTTCTGTTTTCTTTATGGTTAACTTAACACACAGTATTCATGGATAAATGACATGCGCATGAATACACATGCACCTGATATTGATAAAAGGCACAGGTTGTGCAAGTGGAAGCAGTGGATGATTGATTTCTAAAGCAAACTTGGCGAGGAGCAATAACAAAAAATTCTGAGCGGAAACTGAAAATCATTCGAGAGACCTTTTTTCTCCCGTTAACCAAGTGTGTTTTGTTTTTTTATGCATTCAGGTTATTGATCTCGGTGGTGAGCCCATTACGTCCAGGGAGTACTTCCATCTTGGAAGAGTGACTGAGTTCAAATACGGTGCCAAGCTGGGAACAATCTTCCGCAAATGGAACAGGGAGAAGCTGTCTTACACTAAGTATGCTTTTTTTTTTGTTCAAGTGCAAATGCTGTGCCAGTAGGACATCCTTTATTTCCATTGCTATGTGATCAAATATTCTTTCCATTTCCAATTTGAAAATAACTACAAACACATCCTCCCTGCTCTTAACAAACATGAGATTTCAGAGTGCTGCTAAATCATATCTCTGTGAGTCTGTATTTTCTACATTGGAAACACAAATTCTACTTTGTCAGTGGCTGTAAAATGTGATATTGTGTGAGCACAGATCCTGGGGAGAGGGGTGGGGCTTCATGCCTGACGGCAACGCCCTGGTCTTTGTTGACAACCATGACAACCAGAGAGGCCACGGCGCGGGTGGTGCCTCCATCGTCACCTTCTGGGAACCCCGACTTCACAAGATGGCCGTGGCCTACATGCTTGCGCACCCTTATGGGGTGACCCGGGTGATGTCCAGCTTCCGCTGGGACCGCCACTTTGTCAACGGAAAGGTAGATAGTATATTCACCTGTTCCCTCTGCTACTTGCCCATCTATACATACATTCATTATATTAGTTCATTCATTCGTTCACCCATCCTTTTGCCATTCATTCACTCCATTTTGGAATCTATCCATCCATCTATTAATTTTTAATCCATTAATTAATTAATTCATACATCCATCCATCCATTCAGTCATTCATTACGTCATGTCTCTGCATCAGGACCAGAATGACTGGATGGGTCCTCCCAGCCATAGCAATGGAGCCACCAAGCCAGTTCCCATTAACCCTGACCAGACCTGTGGAGACGGCTGGGTGTGTGAGCACAGGTGGCGTCAGATCAAGTGAGTCCCCAAAGCAGGACTGAGAGGACGGGCGCTTGCCGCACCCCTCCGAGAACACAGAGTGCTGTCACATGGCACTAGGTGGTACGGCTTCTGCATTGAAAAGTGTGCATCTGGGACCTTGGCGACGATAACTTTTCAGCATATTTACCACATTTTGTTCAATATTTTTTTTTAGAACAATATACTATTAACATTATAGATTATAAAACAGTAGATGTTCTATATTAGATTCATGGTTCATGTAATTATATTCAACAGTACGAGTTCATAGCATGATCGTCTAATGGCTTCCCTCCTGCTAGGAACATGGCTATCTTCCGTAATGTGGTGAATGGACAGCCCCATGCCAACTGGTGGGACAACCAGAGCAACCAGGTGGCCTTCGGACGTGGTAACCGTGGTTTCATCGTCTTCAACAACGACGACTGGTGAGAGCAGCAGATTCTTTTGGATTTGGCTTGAAACAAGATAATTGCAGCTGTTTGATTCAAGTTGTGATATGTCAGTATTTAAACCACTTATTAAGCAACAACGAAAAGACATAAAAAGCATTACAATTAGCGAATATCTGCAAGTCTCACAATTTCCTTTATCTTTTGGTCTCAAAAACAAAGCTCATCAAATAATGGATATTCAGATAACATGTTTAGTTTGTCTGTTTCTGCAGATCTGAAGTGCTATTGACGATAAAAACCATAACTCTTAACCATTGATAACCTCAATTGTCTTTTTTTCTTCTATCTCAGGAATCTGGATGTGACTCTTAACACTGGCATGCCCGGCGGCACATACTGTGATGTCATCTCTGGACAGAAAGATGGCAGCAGGTGCAGTGGCAAACAGATCCATGTTGGCGGCGACGGCCGTGCCCACTTCAAGATCAGTAACAGAGACGAGGATCCTTTCGTTGCTATTCACGCCGAGTCCAAGCTGTAAACACTTTTTTAAACCAACAACCTTCCAATAAAACACAATCTTACATTCAATTGGTCCATGAGTCTTCCATGTCTCAACCAGTGTTGGGGAACGTTACTTGTTATAGCATTATCTACTGACAAAAGTAATGTGTTAGATTACTTTTGCGTTACCAAAAATGAAAACCCCTTTGTGATGGCTTGTGCATGTTGGTCACCTGATGTTGACACCGTCTCTAGTCAATGTATTGCTTAGCCTAGTCTACAGGCTGTATAATATATCTTAAACAATTTTGTTTAATTTGTTTACAAGTAAACATAAAATCAAGAAAGTTACCCAGGCTAAATGTATAGCCTATAAAAACAATAAGGTGCATAAAAGCAAGCTAGCCAACTGCCTCCCATGAACATCAGCGAGTAACGTTAACGCTGGCTTGAAGCAGGGGTCGCGTTAGGCCGGTAATTGGCAGTTTTGGCCCTTTTTTATGGCAAAGGCCAGAAAATGCAATTCCCTCCGGTAGGGCTTGGAAAAATGAATATAATGATGGGATATTTTGCAATGCCACTGCATCTTTCCTTTCTTTATCCTTTTTAAGTTTGCGCTTGACTCAGTGATTTTAACTTTTGAACAGAACTTTTTCCAAATCACGCGTCAAGTGACCGGAACACCGGAAGTGTATGACCTCAGAAATGCATGTCACAATAATGGTATATACATTTAAATTGATCAACTTATTAGGTATAGGTAATGTTTTTTGTGACCAATATACATCTTTTTCATTTACCAGGAGGAATGAAACCCACCACATAAACTGTATACCAAATGTTTAAATTGTAAAGAAAATGTACAGATTTTATACATTAATTGTGTTTTACATTAATGAGGTACAGTATTCTAGGTTGCATCAGCCAAAGGCATAGTTAATAAAAGTAGTTAAAACAGCCAATAGTTATGCCTTATGGAATAACACAAAAGACTCACTGACATAAAGGACCTTCTTACCTTGTACAGTGCAAAAGGGACAGGGGGTCTTCAACAACCCAGGCAGTATAGGACCTCTGTAACAGTTAGATAACTAGGGTGCTTTTAAACCTTTGACATGCGTACATCAGGTCTTACTGTAGTGACCTGTCATTTGCCATCAACAACCAGTTCTACAGTATACAGAAGGTCCAGGGGCCTAGGGCAACCGGAGAGGATAGCAAAACTAAATATTTAGTAATTCGTGAGCAGAGGTGATTCTTGGGACTGTTGGGACCCTGGGCAGAAAATCCCATTGGGCCCTTCTGACCGACTTGAATGAGGGGGGCCCTTATTGCTTGAATGAGGGGGGGCCTTTTTGGTTCAGCTTCTGAAATTCAGGGTCGGGCTCTAGAACAGCATGTCTCAGTTGGTGAAATTGGTGAAAAGGTCAGGCCCCCCTGACCTTTGGGCCCCTGGGCCTGGGCCCGACAGGCCCGTTCAGGGATCCAGCTCTACCCTCCGGACATTCGGGCCAGTAAAAAAACAAAAAAAAATTTTAACTTTGCAATATAGTAATGGCACGGCAATTTATATTATCACCGCAAATCAGGCCTGTGAAGTTTTGATCTGAGAATTTCCCGACATTTATCACGAATGGGCGAAGATGGCAAAGGTGTCCTGTGTCATTCCCGTGTCAAGTGGGCCAGCAGAGCGGGGATTCTCGCTCCAAAACCGCACTCAGAAGCCGCCTGCAGAAGGAGAAGGTGACGCGACTCATGCGCATCTCAAGCTGTGCTAAAAATTACGAGACATTCGATTTGAAATCAGCAGCTGCTCACTTCCATGAAATGAACCCCGCTGACGAGGATCTCTTTTTTTTAAATTCATTTGTTATATAAACAAATGAATTATATCAGTGTTCACCTCAACAGGGCCCCTTTGATCAGAAAGTCAATTTACGCCACTGCGGGGCCCTATCGCAGGGGGGGGCCTACGCAACCGCATAGTCTGCGTATAGGACGGGCCGTACCTGATTAAATGCACCTGCCTGTCGTTCATGCATTGAAAATAGATTTAAAGAATATTTTAAATAATTATGTATTATTATTATCTACTCTTGATGCTTTACTCCTACCTTCCTGACTCGCTTCACAGGTCTGTTGTGTAATGGAGAAGTGTTACAGCCAGGCACAATTTACATTTCACTATGATGTTCTTGTTCTTTTCATCCACAAATTCAAAATAGTGTGAATATTTCCACACTGAAAAGGCTCGTCTCTGCCATCTCACAAACGTGCTGCCATCTGTTACACACGCACACTGATATACATAACTACAGGATTCCGGATACTGATGCTACCCGCCAGAAAGTAGGAATAGGTGCGGAAACAGAAAATAAACTGAAATTCGGTCAGGGATTTTCTTCTTTTTTTTCCGCCAACAAATAAACAGGGAAATAATATTGTAACGGCTTGCTTATTTGAAAAAGTAACTAAGTAACCGATTACTGGAAATGAAAAACTAATGCATTAGGTTACTAATTTACTAGGTTACCACAAAAAACTAATCTGAGTACTCTAATGCATTACTTTGTAATGCATTACCCCTAACACTGGTCTCCTCTGTACTTCCTGTGGTCATGGCTTAATATAAGGGTATAGTAATCAGTAATACATAGCAGGGTTGTAATATCAGTACTACAGTATTTGTAACGGGGGTTTTCGGCTCCTCTGGTCATTATTCCCCCAGGATGAAGTTAGATCCACAGCAACTCTGGTCTCCTGAACCCCCTGTGGTGGGTATAGATGCCATTACACAGCAAGGGTTCCCCTGGAAACCCAGGCCAAGGAGGGCAGATGAAAGGGATGGATAGATGGATGCAGTGAAGGAGAAGGAAAGATTTAAAGTTGCCTGCCATCAGTCACTTACATGATTCCCTGAAATGTTCTGTCTAAGATCTTGGCAGAACACGGGGGTGAATGCCAATTTGAACCAGGTTTATTGTGAAAGTACATTGGCACATAAAAGGTATTTGACTGGCAGGTAGGTGCGCAAAAAGGTTAAAATAATAATGAAAGAAATGACAATGATCTCCACACATGAAGTCCAGATATATTCACAAGAGTGGTGGGCTTGAGAGGTAGTTAATGGGAAGAGGTAGTCACAGTTGTAATTGAACCAGTGAACAGTCTTACGGAGAAAACTTTTCTTTATGCTCTGACTCCTCCTGGATACATGACTAACAGCTTGTTGTAAGTGTGCAACTTGTCACTAGACTGCCTTACCTCTTCAACTGGAAAGCTTGTTTTTGCAGTTACAAACACATTTTCTCACAAATATATTGAGCCAATGATATTTATTTATAAATGATGATTGCAGGCATTGCAGAGATCTGTATGCATTATACATATTAATGCATGTAGCTATAGTACCCAAAATAGAGGTGAAAAGAACTTGGCTGTGAACAGGCTGAGGGAAAATACAAGCAATATGTGGAGTGTGTGTGGTTGGTGGCTGGTTTAAGTGGCCTCACCTGGCCTGAGTCAGACTGATTAGACTCTGGGGCTGGGTGAGGCTGCACACCTGTGGTGCATTTTGTAATCAAGGCCCACATGTTAAACCAGCCATCACCACACACACTCAGGAGGAGCGCTGACATGTCAGCAGGATACCACCTGCTCTGCCTACAATCCATTGTTCAAGCTCTGCAATAAACCGATTTTCAACATATACCTGTGTCTTGGTCGTCGTCGGAGTCCAGAAAATGGCATGTAGTAGGGAGATCTGCTACACTGGTGCCTGAAGAGGGACCTCTCTGACCTGGGAAGGGACACAGAAGGGCTGCCCGGAGATACACTGGAGCCACCAGCAGCGGTGACGGACAGCCGCCTCCCAGCACCAGCCCTTTCCCCCGCGAACAGCAACAGTCGCCGGTGGAGCCCAGCCGAGGACGGGGGAGGCAGTGCAGCAACCGCT
>OMKN01065976.1:4685-14767 GCA_900302345.1 Melanonus zugmayeri
AAATCTAAGCCTTCATTCTGGGGGTGACGTTGAAGACGGATATCTTCATGTGTTTATTCTAAAGCTACACTTGGATACCTAGCTCAAAGCCAGGACAGGGTCTTCTGCCTTCGGTGTCCAGAGTTTTGATACCATCACTATTCGCTACTTCCACACATGTGACCACATCCAAGGCCAATGAGAACGCCGTACTCTCGCTTTAATGCGTTTTCCATACATTCTGTGGATGAGTCTTCTTTGGTTGCCTCTGTTTCCACTGTTTGTTTGTTTTGGTTCAACTGGTGTCCGGCGCCATCAGAACTCTTCTCAGAAGAACAAGTGTTCTTCATCGCTCTTATTTACCCCTCAACTAATGATCTACAGGAGCAACTAATAAAAGCTTTCTACGCCGTCCACTTTTTTCTCAGTTTGGCGATGAACCTGGATTTAAATTTGATGGTTTGTTTTCACTTACTAATAGTGATGGCAATGCTATTCTTAAAATAAATTAATTAGAATTGGCTAATTGAAGATGACATAGATATGACATTCTGAATGTCTTTCCTTCATGTTCTAAATATAATGTGGGGCTTTACAATGACGACACGTATTTAGCGTCCGAGTTAAGCGAAGGACGGAGGTTTTTGTTTTCTTGTTGGGTTTTTTTTCCTGTATTTTTGGTTTCCATAACCCTGAGAGTTAATAAGAACAGGTAGTGGCATCAACATCTTTTAGTGACAATATGTGGCCAAGTGGAAGACTGACTGTTGAAACACCCCCACCTCGTGGTGGGACTGTAAAGTGTTTGGTAACTCATTAGTTTTGCTTAAAATGTCCCCATATTTGCCTTACCTGTCCTTCAATGGTTCATGGTAGCGCCGCCTCTATATCATCAATACGAACTCTCGTTAAAGGGCTCCTGTTTCACCACCAGGTGTGAGAGTGATTACTCAGTATAAGCCGTTTGTGACATCACAAGTTGGAAGTGGCCACCCAGATGTATGATGGATATACTGTACATTCCTCTTTGTTGGACTGTACCAACCCGTATAGGCTGAATGTGGGTGAACACTCGAGATGTCACAATAGGGTCGATTTTGAAATTGGCTTGTGAAGACGTAAGCGCCGCCCTTTATACCCACTCTGAACAGGATATTGTGTCATCACTTCAGATACCCGTGTTACTTCATCAGCTGAGCCAGTGAGTGAAACGACCATCTGAGCTGTGTAGGCACAGGGATGTACTGTAGATACAGCCTTATCCACACATCTACAGCAACAACTGCTGATATTTCATTTGGAGTTTTGGTTAATTATTATCCTTTTGTTTTAATGTGTTTCCACCATCATGGCCTCTTGTTTGTCCTCCCTCTGTCACCTTTGAACCAAATGCACGTGGGG
The DNA here is from genome assembly GCA_900302345.1 of Melanonus zugmayeri. NCBI lineage: Eukaryota > Metazoa > Chordata > Actinopteri > Gadiformes > Melanonidae > Melanonus > Melanonus zugmayeri. Next base: position 6,066 of record OMKN01065976.1, read on the forward strand.
CCGACTCACCTGGTGACCGGTTTCTTCTTTGTTCATTTCTTGTTTCTTGTCAAGTTTGCTGTTTTTGTACCATAATTGTTTTGTAACTTAATTTCATGATCAGTTATTTTCCTGCTTTCTTTTAAAAAAACTCTTGACAGTTTAAATGTGTCGGGATGGATTTCAAATATACCGTGTGGATCCTTTCCATATTTGACAGGACGAGACCTTTTTTGTAAATATGTAGCATTGACATCCAGCCAGTCCAAGGGCTGGTTCAGATTTAGGCCGTTTCCTTTTATTCGCCTATGATTATAATACAATGAAACGGCCTTCATCTTTAACCTGGATACGATGTGTTTATGCCTGAACAGGTACTGGGATAGGGAATGTGAACACTATTGTTTCAGCTGACGGTGAAGTTTACCCCTCTGTAATGAAGCCCCCCACTCCGATCATACATCCACCTTTAAAATGCACCAGGGCGTTTGGTGGAGTATGACTTTTATCTGCTTGAATGGCAATATGTACGGTTTATCCCCAAATATAACTTAAAATATACAAATGGAAGAATCTATTTTTGTAATGGGTACAGGAATGCGTTGACTGTGTTTTCAATAAGGCTTGTATGTTTGCCTGGATTTGGGTGTTTGGTGCTGAGGTTACTGTAGATAATAATAATTATAAAGTGGTTAAGACAGACAGGGTAGAAATGTAAACCAACCCAAAGACTAGAGTAACATGTTTTCTGATTTACTGAATGAGTACGGACAGTTAATGGATGACCTTTCAGCCATAGTACACCTGTCTGTCTACACCTCTACAGTCTCTCTCTCTGACACGGGATGTTAAACACTATCTCATCAATAATATGGGTTGGCTAGGGGTGCTGTATTTTATAAACCTTAATGGTGATCCATCTCCCCTCCCTCCGTTCTGACCTCTGGGTCATGTGACGTGGTTCTGGCCGCTGATCTAAGTCTGTTCTTTCGAAGTCTGTTCTAACCATCTTTTGGATGTTAAATAACATTGTAATTATTAAAAAAAAAGCCTGTATATTGATGTCGTTTTGATGCAAATTATCTTTACCTCACATGATTTTTTGGATATATTGGACCAATAATAAAAGGGATAATAATAATCCATATAAGAACATGTTTTTTCCTCTCGCGCGAGACTACGCTGTGAGACTACGCTGTGATGTGAATCTAATAAGGTGAACAGTAGGACAAATGACGATGAAAGTGATGCCGTTTGCGATGCCTGAGTCGGGCAGAGTGCACGTCCTATAAATTCATTTCATTTTCATTTTGTTGTGAAGCGCACTGTGTTGCATTATGTCTGAAATGTGCTTTACAAATGAAGATTGGTTGGTTGATTGATTCATTGATTATCATCATCACATGTTGGTGGACTGGGTATAAAAAGGCATGCAATTACAATGGCTGCTTATTTGGGACTGTTGGAGGATTTGGCGAACGGAAGAATTCGTACAGAGCGATTCTTTTGCTGCCAATGATGATGAGGCTCATCAGCCGGTTCCGATGACCAAGAGCTGTCCTCTTGGATCTCTGTGCTGAACTTGGCCCAGCTTTACAGAGACGCACCTGCAGAAACCACGCCGTGCCTCCTGTCCCACTACAAGTACTGTCAACCCTGCGACTACACACAATGCATGTGTGTGAATCCATGTTTAAACACTAATCCAGTCATAACGCAACGCGATGAGCCGCCGCGTGTTGTGATTGGCCCTCCGTCAGGCAGCGCCGTCATGGTCAGTAGTATGAATATTCATTTGGGGCCACTGCCCTTTTATAGCAACTATGGGCGTTACAAGGGTGGGACAAAACGCGCGTTCACGTGCGCCAAGTTTAGGGTCGATTGTGATTTATAATGGGAAACAGGCGTAGGACATGCGTGCGCACTGTTTTATACATACATTTTTGTGCATACGTACGTCCCCTGTATCGTGCTTACGCAACATTTTACGTTACTCCTGCGCAAAGTTTTATACATGAGGCCCCAGGGCAGGAAAGTCAGTGGAGAAAGCAGAAGAGTGTGTGAGGGTGGTCCAAAAACCTGGATGCCCTCGTTCTATACGGAGAGAAGGAGATCCACGACTTTGCGAAGCAGTTGGGAGAGCCAACCAGACAGCTGTTGATTGAATTCAGATCCTGGAAACTTCAGTGATCCATGTATGTGGAAAAACCCTCAGGAGGCTGATTACCTACCTGGCAACCTCAGCCTAATGTGAAAGAGGCTTTTCAGTGATGAATGACACCGCCAGAAAAAGAAGGGGCCAGAAGCCTTTCGTCAGTCTTATTTGTTGACATCAATGCTCCTCCACTGGAGCTGTTTGACCCCAAACCTTTTGTGCTGTCTTGGCTTAAAGAGGGGCATCGCCTGTCAACTGCCAAGAAGACAGGAAGGGCAGCACAGCCTAAAAACGAGAGACCACTGTGGTCAGTTGTGTGGAAAATAATTGATCGTTATACGTTATCGTTATACAAATTCTTATACAAACGTTACGTTATACAAATTCTATGTTGGTTATTTAAATGAGATTAGCATGACACAAAAATAAAGTAAATGATATTCTCCTCTCCTCCTAGACTTAGGAAATGGTTACATTGAGTCAAAAGACATTTCAAAAGACGAAACATTTTAGCAATAGTACACTACTAGTACACAATAAGACACTGATCCTCCTCGTCACTGGTATCCAACTCTCCACTGGCTCCATGCTCCTCCACAACTTGTACTTTTCTTTTAGCATTACAGCATCTGGCGAAATGGTCAATGCCACCACATGTCCTGCATTGATTGTGTGCTAAAAGTGTGACATTGAGACCTGTTTTTCTGTGCAATGTAAGTCAATGGGGGAGAGAAAAAAAACACTATTTTGGATTATCAAGTTTGAATTTACAGAGCAACTATTGAAGATATCTCGCCAATATTTGGAGTTACATCATGGCAAGGTAACTACACAACCCAAACTTTAATTATACGTTAATATCAGCTAAAAATGACACTGGTTTAGAGACGTGTTAATGTGCTAAAAAACTATTCTTTTTAATAAACAAAAGGTCGTCAATGCTTGCATGTCAAACAAACATTTTATGATATATAAAAAATGGCAAATGTCATATGTCATATGTCAAAGATGTCTTGTTTTGTTTAAGGTGTAGACTAATATAATATATTATATATAACTAGACACAGGTTTAAATACATAGCAATACTGGACACTCATGACATTATCTAAATATTTATAACAAATGTAACTAACCTTTAACACTAAAAAATATACAGGTCAAGTATTTATGTATTCAGATACATTAAAAACATTGGAAAACAGCATTTACTGATGGTAAAACCATAAGAAAATGTATATTAAATAAAAAATACACAGAGATGTAACCATGTAAACAAACAGCTTACATGACTGTTGTTAAAACTACATAAAAGTTTTTACTTCAAAATATTGCCATCTTGTCTAAAAGTGCCATAAGTCATATATCATAACCAATGGGAACGGCTTCTTCAACGGCTACACTTTCAGCAGCCAATCATGCACTAGTATTGTCAATGTGTCCCGGTACATTCATAGTTGCAGCCAATGAGTTTACAGTCCTGCCGATGATGTCAGCTTGCGTCGATCCTCCGATAGGCCGGCTTGAGAGGCAGCCTGCAGCCCACGATACTAAAGACCACAGCAACAATAATCACAATCAAGTACTACTGTGTGTGTGTGTGTGTGTGCGTGTGCGTGTACACAGGCACGTGGGAATTTATTCTTGAACTAGACAAATTTACAATAATAGAAAACATCATATAGATCATTGAAATATTAAAATATTATAAATATTTGTCAGTAAATATAGTATTAAGGCTTGTTATTATTTAAATTGTATCGTTTTGTGCATTCCAACATTTTTTTCCATCATGTTTTGTGTTAATTTGTGTTTGCTACATAAACACACTGGGAGCATAAGCAGTTTGCTGACTTTTTCTTTCCACCACTGTACTACATATACTATAAGTAGTCAATAAATGTTGAGGAGATATCTGAATGGATTATATTTCAACACAAATTTCAACACGATTGCGTAAAGACGATCGTGTGTGTGTATGTGTGTGAATCATTTGGAAGGAATTATAGGGATTATATATAAACCCACGCTGTGTGTTTCACTTTTGTTCCAAATTATTTTTCACTTTATTCCAAACAATCTTAACTTTTGTTTGACTTTTGCTCCAAATTATTGTAACTTTTCTGAAATCTCAAATAAAACTGGTCCACTGCTTCAAGATCTCAAGATGTATTTACCAGGTAGTAGCACAGAGCCTGCTACAAACCTTTACGTATACTTTGTACTGTATAGTGCGCTAGATAACTATTACATATACTTTGTACTGTATAGTGCGCTAGGTAACTATTACGTATACTTTGTACTAGCGTACTAGCGTTTAAATACACATTCAGGTCTAGACAGTTGCATGGCTAGAATGTGTCTGTGTATACACACCCGATTGGGACGGTTGCCAGCACAGTGATGCAACTGGAGAGGAGGAAGACAAAACCTGGCAACCAGTCCAGCGTGTGCTGGTATATTTTGGTGTAGGCGGGGGTGTATGCCAAACTGGCAACCTTGAAGGAGAGCTGGAAACTAGTGAGGGTGATGCCTGCAGGAGAGAGAGACGGAGAGATGGAGAGATGGAGAGATGGGGAGAGAGAGAGAGTCATTCAGCCAACACATCTCTTTATAATAGTTGTTTGATTAATAATAAATGGAGATTAATCACACACACACACACACACACACTACACATACACACACACACGCAGCAGCCTACCGTAGGAGGATCCTGTGACCTGTTGGGAGAGCATGGACCGGATGGTGGGCGTGGGGATCAGCGCAAACAGCATGAGAGAGCGAGCTGCGGGCGAGATACATAGGGAACATAAGGATTCAATCTCTCTCTTTAAATTCAACTCAACATCACCAAAGCAGTCTCCAAATCAAACAAAGTAAAAAGGTTAAGCAAACAAAGTAAAAAGGTCTGCTAAATGACAAGTGTGTGAAAAGTGTGTCTGTGTGTGTGTTACCAAGGTAGAACATGTATGTTTCCGTGACGAAGGCCATGAAGTAGATCCCCGAGGCAAAGGAGAGCATGCCGATGACGATGAGGGTGGCATCACTGACGAAGCGTGACATCACCATCACACCCAGGAAGCTGGTGAGGAAGATCAGGAAGCCAGACGCGTTCCCATAACCCACCTGAGCTCAGACGGAGAGAGAGAGAGCGAGAGAGACACAGTCAGAGAGAGAGCTATCGTAGTGCTAATGTTTAAAACCCTGAACATTCTCTTTTATGTATCTGCGTGTATTTATATACCTGCTTAAATATACCGTATATTATGTTATAAATATACCTGCTTAAATATACTGTATATTATGTTATAAATATACCTGCTTGGCGTTCCAGTTGAGCGGCTCCTTCATCTGGAAGCTGACCAGGATCTCCCCGGCTCCCGCCACCGCCACGTCGTAGAGCACGCCCCCCGCAAACAACAGACCAATGTTCACCAAGTTGCCACGGATACTGCCTCCCGCCGCTGCCTCCTCGCTGCACTTATTGATGAGGGGGGTGGTCACTTCCTGTCTGCTGTTGTCTCCAGACACCTGGACACACACACACACACACACACATATACACACACACATACGCACACATATACACACACACACACACACACACATAAATACATTGCATCTGTAAAATCAAAACAGCACCACTCACAACTGTATAGTATATAGCAATGGTTCTCAAACGGGGGTCCGCATACCCCTAGGGGTACTCTGAAGGATTGCAGGGGGCACTTTGGCACTTTTTTTGTGCATTTTAACATTGGTTATGAACAATTGTAAAATAAGTCCACCTTAATTTAATCTCAATACCTCCTTAACAACATTAAGTACAAGCCCATGTTTTTCACTAAACTAAGGATTTAATTTAAGGATTTAATGTTTACACCAAATAACATGCAGACATTATTTAGTTTCATTTTGTGCTGGTGAAAGGCTGAAAAAATATCTTGGAGGGGCTACAATAGTCAAAATATTTTGAGAACCACTGGTATATACTATATAATACTACTGTATAGTACTATATAGTACTACTGCATAGTACTATAGTACTACTGTATAGTACTACTGTATAACGACACTACTGCAACTACGGTAACACTTTACAATAAGGGTACATTCATTAACCAATACTCGATTCTGATTGGCTGCAGGGTGTCCATTAATTCATGTTATACCATGGTCTGGGTGAATACTCGATTCTGATTGGCTGGTGTCCATGAATTCCTGATAATGGACACCGTTCTATCTCCCGTTGCCAAGTCGTATAGATACGACTTGCCAAGTCGGTTCATCTTGTTGGCTGGAGTCGTAAAGTACTGTTTGCATCGCGTAGGAGTCTCTGGGTGTGACTAATTGTGTTCCAGGTATTAGTCAGCGGGATAATATGCCTGCGAGGACTTCGCGGAACCGTCCTCCGCTGCGCGTCATCCATTCATTCCTGATAATGGACACCTCGAAGGGCATAATCCCTTACTTAATGCAGTAATAAGCATTAACTAACAGTTCATTAACAGTTAACTAATGGCATAGTCATCATTTGCTAATGGTGTTCATGTTAACTAAGATATTAATTAATACATTATTTAATAGCCCCCCCCCCCAAAAAAAAATAAAATAATAATAATAATAATAATACAAAAAACACCTTTGCACTTATGCTCTGCACTTAATCATTGTATGTTGTACGTCTTGGCACTTAATAGCACGTAATAGCACTTGGCACTTTGTAAAACTCGCTCTATTGTGTGACCTTTGAAAACTTGTTCTATGGATGTCCTTACTGTACCGACAGGGATGTTGTTGTGGCACTTTCTTCTGACAAATGTACTTACTGTAAGTCGCTTTGGATAAAAGCGTCTGCTAAATGTAATGTAAATGTAAATGTAGTACGAGTGCTCCCGTGAAGTGTTAAAACACGGTAAAATGACGAGGTGCGCGCGCATATACATCACATTTGCTGTTCTCGAACATTCTCCAGACAAGGTGCGTGCGCATGTAGAAGCAGTGAAGTCGCTGTACTGATGTTAATGGTGTTTCTCACAGGTATGTGAGCTCCCTCTTCGTTCTTTTGTTATGTACATTTGTTTTGTATCTATAATTTCGAATTTGTATTTCATACACAGTGTATATTTCTATGTATACTTTTGTTCACTTTTGTTTGTGGCAAATAATTAGTAAAACCCTTAACTTAAATTAAACTGCAAAGACCCTTGAGACAGTGTTATTACCTTCTTCTTCTCCTTATAATCTTCTAAGCCCCTCTTCCATACATTCCTGAGATGCACACTCTCCCCCACACTCCTACTCCCTCTCACTATTTTTTTTATCTCCCTCAACTCTACTCATAATCATTTAAAGGTTAGTTATGTAAAAAATGTGCATGCTATAACTATAATGGTGTCAAGTGAGGGAAAAATATATTACAAGTAAATGTTACGATGTGTTAGAAAAACAGGGGTTTGGTGTGTGTGACCGGGCAGTGATGTCTCCAACCAACACAATAACCACCTGGTTCTTATGTCAACATAACGCCAGTCATAGTGTTCAGTTTTACGGATTGGTAGACTGTTTTACGGACTGTGTAGACATTCTGAAGTAAATCTAACTCCACTCCCTTGAGCAGATGCCGTGCTGAGGCCCTGCACGAAGGCCAAGAAGAGAGAGCATTGTGAAAAACCATAGCATGAAGGTTTAAATCACTTCAGGAGCTAAGGCTGGGATGTAGCAAAGACATAGACATACAGTATACCATTAAAATGGACAGAATAGAAACTGCATCCTGGGGTTACAGCGCCCTCTTCTGTAGGTAAATGCTACTCTAGAGCAGGGGTTCCCAAACTTTTTCATGCCAAGGCCCCCCTAATAGCATTAGCTTCTGGCCAGGGCCCCCCTTTTGCAAGATGTCTTTAAAAACCCCATCTTAGCTATTCTTATGTGTGGCAGTAAATCCATACTTTATGTATGCTGCCTCATACTTCCGAGTGTTTTGGACTGTTGGTCTGCTCTTTCCTTTTCAAAAATGCATACATTTTTGTGAGCGCTAACTAGATCTAGCAATCAAGCTAGCTAGCCAAGTGTCAGCAGCAGGGCAGCTCGGTGGTGCAGATTGTTATCAGGTCAACACTGAAAGTTTATGTGATGAATGATGTTAGAAAGATGGGCATGGCAAATAAGATTTATATATTTGTTATATATAAATCTATATATTATTATTATATTTATATATATAATAATAATAATAATAATAATTCGATTTTACTCATATATATATATATATTTTTTTTTATTATTATAATTTTTATTTTTTTTGCATTTTCCCTCATCTTCCCTCCAATTTGCTGAGCCCCCCCTGGTGGCCCCCAAGTGAAACCACTGCAGAATAGTCCAGGGGGAAGAAACCAACTGTGTTGACCAATCATATAATTTGTATAATCATGTGTGACGTGTGAACCAATCAAGTATGCTTGTCATCCATGAGGATGATTCATGGTAACTTATAAGATAGATAAGATATAAAATATGTATTGCTCCATGGACCAGCTCGGTTTATCGGTCTACCTGTTGGATACT
>OMKN01065980.1:0-12086 GCA_900302345.1 Melanonus zugmayeri
GGCAACGGTGCGGAGCACGTGCTGTCAGTTGCCATCGCAACCTGCCCTTGGATACAGCACGCTGGTTGGCCCCTTCTCACTGTTGTTTTCACGGAGGGCTGATGAAACCTCGTGGGCGAGGACGGTGCTGGTGGTGGGGAGGGAGATCAGTACCATGTTTTCCCACCCTGGTAGAAAGTGTTGCTAGGCACATTAGTTGGTAAACAATCTCACACACACACACACATGTTCGCGGTTAATGAACACACCCCAAATAAAACCCAACCCTGCCCTTCTCTAATGTCTCTGGAAAGAGGATGATTGTCTTTAACTGAAGCTCATACTTTTAGTTGGGCAGAAAGCCAACGCAGGATCATCCCTGATCCTGAGAAAACACTGAACACGAGACACTACACAGAGACTCCCGATTGAAACATTATTTTATTTTAAACATTTGACAATGAGCTGTCCTCCACAGTCAAGAGGACACATTTTCCTCCAAACCAACACAATTACAATGAAACAGACTGGCACTGCAGTGCTAATGACCATATTAGGTACAGAACAAGGCAAGGAACAGAACAAAGAGAGGTGCGTGTGTGTGTACGTATGTGTGACCTCACACGGTCAGATCGATACAGCAATGTGCTTACTCTGCACCTCGGCGAAATCCAGTACCGTGCACCAATCAACACAGGGTCCACACCGACGCTCCATCACAGCATACAGGAGAGGCGTGGAGGGGGGTAGGGAGATAGCGCCGCTGCAAGCTAAAGCGACATCGCTGATTGATTACAGGAGCCCTGTGAGCCAGCCGGCTTTGTCTCAACACCGAACAAAGGGAGGCTGAAGTCATAAGTGTGTGTGTGTGTGTGTTAACCTGCCTATGATGGAATGCTCTGTGCGTGTGCGTGTGCGTGTGTGTGTAAAACATATGGCTATTATTTATTATTTAGGATTCCAGCCTCATCATGGTTTGGACTCGTCGAAATCCACCTGCAGTCCGCCCTCGATCTTCTCCAGCCTCTGAGCCATGGACACCACCAGGGTTTTCATCTGGGAGACGCGGGATGAAGGACAAGGGAGGAAAATGAGAAGGAATGGTTGGAAAAGGGAGGCGGGCGAGGTAGATATCAGACAGCAGCAGGAGGAGGAGAACATTTGGAGGAGACTAATAAATCCATGGAGGGTAGCGGGGAGACAGGGACGGGCGAGAGAGGGTGGCTGTGGCAGTGGGAGGGGGGCAAACGCGGGGAGACAGTTGTTAAATGTACCCAAACAAGTGTCCCGAGACATGGAGAGACAAGAATACATTAACGCTGGCGGTCACGACGCAGCTTTCAGAACATCCGAGCTCTGGCCAGACAAAAGACTTGCGGCACAATGACCGGGACATGGGTCTCGTGTACCAATAGAAGTCCAGTCTCTGAAAAATGTTGTTAGGAAATATGTATTCAATATTCAAGAGTTTAATCCTGGCATTGAGTGCCAAGCGTGCGGTTGCACGTGACGGTGATTACAGATATGAGAGGATATCAATGCACAGAAAATCATCATGCAACATCTCACTATTACATGCTTTAGTTTACTTCCAATAAAATGTACTATCGATTATAACAATAACGGATTTGTGGCCAATATAGTCAGAAACGATTAGTCAAATCATTGATTAGCCAATCAACAGATAAGCAATATAAAACTGTAAGGTAACTAATGTTATTTACATTTTCATAATTGATTATTAATTTTAGTCATTTATCAAGTAAAAAAAATTCTGCTTATAGCTTCTCTGCTCCTTGCCATTCGCAGTTTTAGATCATTATGAAATTACTGCCTTAGTTTTTCTTGGCTGAAAAAAGTGAGTATTTGGGCTCTGGTAACATGTGTTGGGCGTTTTCCATTATTACATTAGGCCGAATGATTCATGGAAATAAAAAAGATTTAATAGATAATGAAAATCATTAGTAACACCCCTAAGGCAATCTCACACACAGTTGATATTAATCTCTACTCTTGGGGGGGAAAAAAACATTGTTGGCAATGAGGATTTAAGACGAAACAAATCAAAAGTATAGTACGAGCTTAGCCTTGAGCCATCCAATCACTGAATTCAGGAAGCCCTTTGTTTGACATACACATACATGGCTTAGCTATATTAATATGGGACAAAGGCTGCTGATGTCTGCCCCTGAGCCACACCCCCACCAAAAAATGAAGAAAAAAACCCCTGAAAATCTGTTGATGATTGGAAGTTTAACAACTGGTGAACTGGAATGAACAAATAAGTACATACATGTAGACACCAGTGTGACAGTGTAACAACAGTGTGATCGTGTTTTTCTTATTTTACTTGCCTGAGATAATAGCAACACAGATATGATGGCGGATGGCCTGTTATGAAAGAAAACAATGCCAAAAGGTTCTTTCTAATCTAATCCTGATCTTTAATAGGCCAAAAACAAACATGCCACGCGGTGACATGTTAATCCCACAGCCCTCATGATCATAACATGTTTTCCTCAACAAAAAAAAGATTCCTCAACATGCCCCCAATAGCATCTATTGTCCTTTGTGTGTGGAGCGCGTCCCTACCGCCCCGTTGACACGATCACCACCTACTGGTCAATTGATGGAGTAACAGCTATTTTCAAAATACTAAACAAAGGCTTCATTGGAATGAATCACGACGGGAAATGACCTCATGGATGGGAATTGGTCATTTTCTGTGGAAATGAGTAACACAGTGACGCTATAAAAGAGTAACAAATTAAATATATTAGTGGTAAATATAAAAAAGCACTGAAATTACCTTGTTCTAAGGAATCTATGTAATGACAATATTAACAGTACAGTTACTGTGGAAAATATAAAATCAAGAATGAACCCCTTATTGGAGGACATGGGAGCGACAGGAGAGGTTACCGCCTGGTACAAAGCTCTGTAGGCCTACCACACGCTAGGCTGATGTCATCGCCTACCCAAACCCACTTGGGCATTTGATGCCAAACAACAAATGTGTCACTGTCCAGTGCCACTGGACGTACAGCGGAACAACAATTTTGTTAGACTTTTCAGGATATTGTGTTAAGGAAATGTGTCACTGTTCTGTTGTCAGTGTATCTGCTTTGGGGACTAGCCATTAGTGCTGTGTTCACTTCCTAGCTTAGCACCTTAAAAACACAACATCCAATGGTGGGAAAAAAAATTCCATTATTTGAATATCAAAATTTAATACATTTCAACTTCCTCCATCTACCTCTATAACATGGGTTTCGTGATGGCATTACCACATTTGCATGAGTGGGCTCAACCAAAAAAACGATAACCGTCAGCCAGCCTCCAGACAGCTTCCTTGCTACACTACTATGCAATAGAAATCATACAGGTTTTGCACGATTCAATAATAAAGTTTCCTTGGAATTGGCATTCATAGCTCATCTTACTTCCGTAATATGATGCAATGTCCAAGGTAATACAAAATCTGATATTCCTGAAGTGACATGCTTGGCAGATATTGTAATACAATTCAACCCCAAGTTACTCCAAGACAAGTACAGGTGCTGAAAAGACATAATGATAATAACAGAGCTTGTTACCTCCAACAGTTGTTGCTCAACAACGCCTCTGTGCTCCACCGTGAGGGGCTGCGCCGGTGGGCTCTCTGCTACCACCTGCTGGTTGGATGAGCCCAGCACATAGCTGAAAGAGAAACAAACTGTTTATTGACCTTAAATTGGCACTGCTTTAATAATAATAATTATTAGGGGGCCAAGCACTGAAAGCGCGAGGCACCCTATTGTAATTGATGGTTTTACTATTGTTAGTCTGCAATGGAAGTCTCACCTATAACCGACTGGTCGGTTTTTACGAAACTTTGCACGATGGTAGAGGGTCATGATGGTAGAGGGTCATGATGGTAAAGGGTCATGCTAAGAGGCTATGGAACGAATTTTACATAGATAGGCCAAAAGGTGGCGCTATAGCAACCGATTGAACACGAAAACTTTGAACAGGCATATCTCATGCCCCGTTTGGCCCCGTTAGTCATGAAACTTTGCACACATATGCCACTCCTCACGAGGAACAAATTTGCCTCAAGAACCCATAACTTCCGGTTACTTAGATTTTCCGCCATGTTGAATTTTGTGAAAAACACTTAAAATCTATCTCCTCCTGGAATATTGAGCAATCTGTATGAAACGTTTGAAAAGTCAAAAAAATTCATTCAATTTTGCACTAAAATGCTATGGCTTGTTGTGCAAACTGTGCTCGTGGCTTGGTCCCCGGCATTGCTGCTTGCGGCTATATTTATTATTATTATTATTATTCATAATAATAAATTGCATTTATTTATATAGCACTTTTAAAGACACCCAAAGAGCTTTACATAATGTGCGTGTGTGTGTGTGCATATGACACCTCATCCACTACCAGTGTGTAGCACCCACCTGGATGATGCACAGCCGCCAGTATGTGCCACAACGCTCACCACACACTGGCTCTCCAATTAGAGACCAGGGGACAATAAGAGCCATGTTGGTACAAGAGCCAGGTTGGGGTAAATTTGGCCAGCACACCGGGGTTAGCACCCATAATCGGCAAGTGACATGGGATGTTTAGTGACCACAGGGAGTCCCCGTCTCTGTCCTGGGACATTGGGGATATTTCATAGGCCAGATGGATGAGCACACCCTACTGGCCAACACCTCTACCAGCACCATCTGTTCTGCCATCCAAGGATGCACCAGGGCAGCCCTGCTTAGCTTCCAGAGAAACCAGCAGCGCAAGGCAGGTATGGCGCTGGTCATATATATATACAGTATATATATATATGCGTGTTGCATATGTAACAGATAGTGGGCAGGCTTGTCCTGATGCTGGTAACAAAGTACTTTGTTAGCTTCAACCCGAGTTCGCCACCATGGGACTCGAACTCTGGTCCTCTTTCCTTCCACCAGTGTTAGCACCAATACCTATAGTCAAGTGGGCGTATTCATCTTGCGCTCATTACACATGGTTGTTAGACATATAGACTATTCTAACATTTAAAGAGCAGTAACTCGCTATAGATTGATGAAATATGTGTTTTGCCAAAACGCAAACTAGCCTCCTTTCTATGTTCTCAGAGTATGTAAATGGCATAAGTCTACATTTGTATTTCAAATCAGTGTGTAACCCTACTTGTATATGGCCATAGTTTCATGCTGCTTTTCAAAACAAAAAACGCATTACAGCGCAAGACTCACCACTCCAGTTGTTCCACGTGGAAACAGAAAGACAACCTTTTATAGTCCAGACCTTTGGGCGTCGACAGGTACACCATGCCCAGTACAGACTGACACCCTTTACAGGAGAGGTCAACGACCAGACTACAAGAGAGGAAATACAATTACCATCAATATATTTTACTGTGTTATTTACATAAAAACAAATCAATGCAAACGTGCTTTTCTATCCATCTTACCAGCGACGTCCCTGTCTGGGTTCACTTATGTGGTGCTCTTTCCCAATCAGAACATTGTCAGTGACACCTGAAATGAAAGCAGATTAAAGGAAAACTTCAGGATTTTTCAACCTGGACCTAATTTTCCCATAATTTGGGGTCTAACTGACCAATGCAGACAACAATTGTTGACAATGGTCCTGTATTGAGCAAGAAAGCAGCCGCGAAATGTCTGCATTGTAACCCATAGGGGCAATAGCGACTGACAATGTACATCGCTAAAAGTGCTTGTTTTCGCCACTGACAGGCTCAGATTGTTCTAAGTGTTTGACAACATTATGGAAAGTATCCCTACAGTGAAATACAACTTTTTTCTTTACCGGATCAAGTGAAAGATAAAGAAAAAAGTTGCATTTCTCCGTAGGGATAATTTCCATAATGTTGTCAAACACATAACAATCTGAGCCTGTCAGTGGCAAAAACAAGCACTTTTAGAGGACGTACGTTTACGGTCGCTATTGCCCCCATGGGTTACAATGCAGGCGGCTGCGTTCTCGCTCAATACTGGACCAATGTCAACAACTGTTGTCCGAATTAGTCAGTTAGACCCCAAATGATGGGACAAATCCGGAAGTTATTCTTTAGTCTTGCAGAGTTGAGTCCGCGTGCAAACAGACTCAACGCGACAGAGCTGGTTCTCACGCGTTAAGTGGATCTGACTGTCATCATCAGTCCCGGCCCAAGACAGCGAGTCTCCCACGGGTGAGTTGCACGTCCCGCAGAAGAAGACAACGTCTCCGTCGTCATCCTCTTCTTTTCGATCGCAGGGCTTTTCGTCTACGTGGACGATGCGAGTCGAGTCGTCGATCGAGTTATCGGCTGACTGCTGTCGGCGGATTGCTTTCGCTCTCCCTCCGGTCGCCCTCTTGGAGGCCATGTTTTGTTGTTGTTGGAAATTGTTGAAATTACGCGGGTGGACGGTACAGGAAGTGACCTAAATCACGTCATAACGACCAACTAAATGCACAATTAAAACTAGTGATAAAATATAATAATGCACATGTTCATGTGTCTCTTTTATATTTTTGTTTCTCCGTGTGCAAATATTGCGTTTTTTATATGAATCTTTTCGCGTGCCACAGTCTGCCTTTTTCTGATTGGCTGCGTAGACAGGAAGTGTTTCTGATTGGCTGCGTAGAAAGGAGCGAATGAGCTGTACCGAATCAAACCGTGGCTGCGGTGTTATTGTCCTGCCGCCAGTATGTGCGAAAAAATCAGGAAGGTAATATCTGCTACTTTTTTCTTAAATCTCTTTTAGTGATTATCAGTGGATTATTATGTGTGTCTTCGCAGGTGAACACGTGGCTCAGTACAGTGTTGGGTGAGCAGCCGGTTCCTCAGTTTGAAGTGAACACCAGGACGGTGGATATACTTCACCAGCTGGCAGAGGCTAGTGAGGTGCGATGCAAGGACACGAGTCTCCTTATAGAGGACTTCAAACAGAAAGCCTCTGAGTATCACGCAGATGGTAACTAACAAGCATCCCTAGTCCCTTGATAGTTCCTAGGTTTCAAATCTGAATTGACAAATGTTGGGTAGCCTGCTGCCATTGCATGTTTTGCTCTTCGCATGTTGTTGTTGTCTAGAATAGATCACAGATTTCCATGCTACTCTACTTTTAGGCATTCATCTGCAAGATGTTCTTCTGCAAGGCGTTGGCCTGTCCTGTGCATGCTTATCGAAGCCTGCGGCTGACTATCTGTCTGCTCTTGTGGATAATGCCATGGTGCTTGGAGTTAGAGACACGTCGCTGGGCAGGTATGTTGTTTTTACAGCCGTCTACATATGTAACTACTTGTGGCATAGAACTGGATGTGAACACCTCCTGAATGGTGAACGTTATGTCCCATGAAGCTTCATTCCCGCAGTGAATAACCTGACAAATGAAGTTTTGGAAGCTGAGAAATGTGACAGAAGACTTGACCGGGAGCTCAAGGCCCTCCAGAAGAAATTGGGGGCCACTCTAGTTCTGCGGAAGAACTTGCAAGAGTAAGACCGCTAGAATACAGTAATGTTACCGTATCCCACCGTGGAGATGTTTGAAATGATGTTTCACTACCACTAGGCCTAATAAAAACAAAGTACTAACCTTCTTTTTGTTGATTCCTAGCTACTCTGCACTCGGTTGTTTTTTAAACTTGGTTGTGCCGCAACTAGCTACTTGTATTTTGATTGCATGCTTTGACTTGCTAACTTGTAAGTCGCCTTGGATAAAAGCTAAATGATTAATGGAAATGTAACTGCCATATCACATGTCATGTAGAAAAGGCCCTGTTGAAGTGCACAATTGACATTGATAACATGCATGTTGATTTGTTCTTTTCAGGGATATCAACAAAACTGTCCAAGACCAGAAAGTGAAGGCTGCTCAAGTAGAAGAGAGGCTGCTAAGTATGGATTTTGTCAAAACAAAGTCCAGAGAGCTCATTAACCGGAGAAAGATTGCAGAGGTCTGGTTGCCTAATATTTATACGAACTAACTATGGCTCTGAACATTGTAGACATGTATATAATTTATAGTCAATGTTATGTATTTATGCCTGTTTTTTAAGCCCTGTATACCCTTTTAAAAATCCAGCCATTAGCCACTAATGGCAATAGGCCATCAAATATGATATACTTATATCATACAATAATCAATAACTGTGGCATTAACAAATCCCAAACTATTAATCCATACAGTTTACAAACTGGTGGTATTTTATCCAGAAAAGCATGCCTTGATATTTATTTTCTTTGATATGTTTTTGGTCCCCATAGGATCAACTTTCCTCCAGGAACATGAAAAAGAAGTTTTCTCACCAGGCAATAATGGACATATTTGAGGTAAGTGTCCAACTGTAAATTGAAATGAAGGAATGTGGCGGGGAGGGGACATTTGTGTAGAATGTATGAAGACTTTATTTTAGAATTCATGGTGGTGTTTGTTCTCTACAGGAGGTCACCACCCTGAGACAAGAAATAATCCCTTTGACAAAGAAACTGGAGCCCTACCTGGACTTAAGCCCAGTAAGTTTGTTCTATTTTGGCCCTTTCCTCATCCCAAGCAGTTATATTTTTCTGTCCCCTTGGAAAGTGATGTATTTTTGTGAGCACTAAAGATGAGTACAGGACATTAAGATGTGTATAATACACACACGCACATTTGTGTCACACATTTTAATGTTTGGTTTATTTTTAGTAAACGTATAACTCCCAAAGATCATCTTCAACCAGGAATAGTTTGGATTTTCTACAGATATTTAAACAAATGCACATAATTGTAGCACTCGACTCATGAGGTATTTGAGCATGTTTAGTTTTTTTAAACGAGGTGTTTCTCTCTTTGCCAGAATCCATCTCTTGCTCAAGTCAAAGTAGAAGAGGCAAAAAGAGAATTGGTAAGTTTGGAATAAAAAAACTATGTGGATGTCTTTGTTTTCAATTAAAGCTATTTCAATAACACAAATGTTCTCCTAATTTCAGGCAGCAATTGATGCCAAGCTTGAGGTCAACATGGACTTCATGCAAAAATAAAGATCTATGAGATGTTATGTAGTCTAGTTTTGTATCTGTTTGTACAACAATAAAATGAATCCTGTTAATGGTGCATTAATTTAAGTATCTTATCAGTGAGCTCAACCTACTGCTGACTACTTATGTTTTCACCAAAAATAGGCCTAAGCATGAAGTTAATGCAGGAAATTTGCAATATGGGCCACTTGAAATAATGTACAATTAACAAGGCGTAAAATATAAATAAAGTTTACTGAAAACAGTGGTTTGTCTTTAGTTGTGTGTGTGTGGTTATGCGTTTTGGCCAGGTTTTTAGTTTGATTCAGAATACATGCTGTCTACAAGAATCAGTTGCTTATAAAAACTGTTAAAACAAACATGCTTATGTGCATTAATTATGTCTTTTGTAGATTTTCTGGTGGCAATTGTTTGAGTAGGCCTGTGACAAGCCTACAATTGAGATAAGTGTGCCTTTTAAAGTAATGTTGGAGAACTCTACTACTGTAAATTAAATTGTTTAATGTCATTCTTTCATTGGGTTTTGTGGTTGGCTTGCTAAATTTGGCTCACTTTTCTTTTGCCTTTATTTTCTGTTGTCATTAAAGCTAATCAAATGTTTTGTCTCTTAAAAAAACAACGCACAATCATTCATCAAAGACTTTGCTGTCATTGCACAATTAGAAGAGAAAAACTGGTACAACTTTGTTATTGAATAACATGCATTGGTGCCCTATTGTCGGACCATCCAATGAACTGGGAAAGCTATGAAAACTATTAGTAGTTATACTCTTTCACCTCATTCAATACAACCTAAAAGATGAATTGACAAGGACGACTCCAACAGATTTACTCTCTCTGGGTTAGACGTCAACCTTATTTTCTTCACCAGATGGGTAACAAAACAAAATTCCAAGGGCTGTGGAGGGATAGCTCACGGATAAAAGGGTTTAGCAGCCACTCCCAACATGCCTAAAGCCAGTCCAGAGAACGAAGCAAACAGGGGGGCCCTATACTCAACTTTGTATGCAAAATATCACCTCACAGTCCTCACTCTTGCCCCTCTACACTGTGGATTAGATAATGGATCTTGACCTCTCCGACAGCCCAGACTGGAGCTCTGTCCTGTAGATTGACAGGTTGGGTTTCCAAGGAGCGGAGTTGACGAGTGCACTACGAGTTACTATGGCGAGGCTCATGGATACAAGCATAATGGGACTAGGTCTAAATGTCTAACCCAATAGGCCCCTTTTTGATTAAAGATGGCTTTAACACTAACATAGCCTACATTTAAAAAAGTCTAAAACATGGATCCTGGGTGGGTATTCTCTTTTTTAGCCTACATCAATTAAAACGTATAGGCTAATTGATTCAAAGGAATCAGCCTGGGCCTACAATTAGGATATTTTAACAGACAGCTGCATGCTGATCACTGGACTTCACTGGACGGAATCGGATAAGCTAGGCTATTCGGAAACCACGAGAAAGCGCAAACTAGGACCAGCCTGCTCGGGAAGTAAACATGTGGGTGACATTCAGCCCGTCCCCTTTCTTCCCGTTCATATAAAACCAGTGTTGACCGCCACGCCCACACCGCGCTCTCTGCACTCGGATGGAAGTGGAAGCGCGTCTGTTTCCACGCGTCTCCATTCACCGGCCTTCAGCGGAGACTCTGCCGCCACACGGGCTCCTGTCGCCTCGTCTGCTCCGGCGACTTGTTGCGCAGCTTCTATTCCCAGTCCACACTGACCGGCGCCTCCTCAAGTGAACCCCTGGACAGAGACAGGGACAGGGGTGTGTGTTGTTATTATTTAGACGGGACATATTTGTAGATCGGTGTTTTCTTTCTCATCAGATTTTCTTTCATGCGCCCAATGATGATGAGGCCGATGTGTTGACTTTGTTGTTGTTTTTATTTTCCCGATGCCATCGTGGTGCTTTGGCGCGGCACTGTTTGGCATTCGAAGCGGTTCTTCTCTCTCTCTCGAGCTTGTCTCTCCATAAGGCTTGTTGGCCTTATGCAAAGTTTGAGCCCGTCTATTATAACATGATCTCAGAGAGCCATGAAGTGGAAACGAATCCACGGACTCGAGTGGTCTAGCCTCATCCACTTCACCTTATTGCTCCTATGGACCAGACGCATGGAGGGCCTGGCCGACTTCTCAAGTAAGACAACAATACAATTCATACCGCAACCATTGCTCAGAACATTGAAGACAATAATAATAATAATGATGATGATGATGATGATGTTTGATGCTCAGACGATGGTCAAACGAATGATGTGGAACACACCAATACGCATTTAATAAAGATGGGTAAAGTTGATGACTAGTGCGCGTATTTTTGACGAGTGAGCAGCCTACAGTATGGGTGTTTTCAATGTCCACAGCACGTTGCGTCTCTTTACCAGACTACCTGTCGAGAATCATCACCAGCCAACGCGCGGTCGCTTGCGACGGACAGCCGCTGCGCTTGCACTGCCCGCGCCACTCCACCGTGTCCGTCCTGTCCGCCGTCTATGGACGCGCCGACGACGCGCGGCTATGCGGCAGCAGCGCAGACGCGCCGCCGCTCAGAGCGAAGAACAACAGCTGTTCCGCTTTTACTACTCTACAGGTGCGTTGGAAACTCTGTGCGGTAGGTAGGCCTACTGTGCACATTCATTGTCTAATATTAGTTGGGTGCAGGTGCACTATTTTCTCCCTGCTTTTTTGCTGTCCCGCGCGCACACACACACACACACACACACACAAACCACACCTGTGAAAACAAATGAAGCAACTTTATCGTTCTGCCTTTGAATTCACCATAACGGGAGGAAGAAGTGTGATTTCTAGAAGGTTTGGACAACATCAACAAAAACAACACAACACACATTTTTTTTGTTGCAGAAGCTGATGTCAGTGTGTCAGAGCCAAAGGCAGTGCACACTACCTGTCACCCCGCTGCTGTTTGGGAGGGACCCCTGCCCGGGCACCAGGAAATACCTCACCGTAGTGTACAAGTGTAAACCCAGTGAGTCCCCACCTGCTGCCCTGACCTACCACTTCCACAACACACACTATGAGAACGGAATGTGTGTGTGTGTGTGTGTGCTAGTCTTTTTCTG
>OMKN01065985.1:0-25147 GCA_900302345.1 Melanonus zugmayeri
CGCCATTTCTGTCTATCTAAAGTTTTCTCCCAGGCCTGCCCACACCTCAGCTGTTTGAAATCCACGCAAAATAGAGACTTCTTCTCATCGTCCACATCACTCTCCGGGGCCCTGATTCCTAGCATGCTCAACTAATGAGTTGAAAACTCAGCCTGGCTGACAAATCGCAATGATTCACGAGTGTTGTGACACGTGTTAATGGACGCACAACTTCTCAGACAAGCATGTCTTTGCACGTGCGCATCTGAGAAGAATAGTACACGTCCTGCCTTGGCTTGCCTTGCCAGCAGGATGTTCGCTATAATAAAACACTTATAGCGTAGGCAGGGGGTATTGATATTTATTGGTGTGTGTGTGCAGATATTTTGGTTTCTACGTGGGGTGGATTTATGTGTTTGGCTGCAGTCGTGTGTGAATGTCAAAGGTGAGTGTATCTCTCTCTCTCTCTCTCTCTCTCTCTCGCTCTTGCTTAAATGAAACACTAGGCTGGAAGTGGTCTGTGCATTTGTATGTACACTACACACATGCATGCTTGTGTACATTACATATTTAAAGATAGATGACCCAACTGAACTTTTCAAAGTAATAAGCACATCATGCACATGCATCGTCCTTCCCCAATTGAACAAAATACTGCATTATTTTACGATACATTGTAAATCATACAATGTAATCAAGCAGACCAACCTCTTCAACGTTGAGCCCAGACAGAGTGCTTTCTTTCTCTACATCTTCGTCCACATCCTCTTCAATGTGAAGCAAAATAACGTCTTCCTCGTTGCTTGTGTCATCATCTCTGTCCATTGGACCAACATATTCCCCGAACCGGCACAGACCCGGATCAGAGTCCTCCAGGATAGTAGGGGTCGCAGGACATCCAGGGATCAGGGCAGCTGTACTCATGTCTATAGAACATTCTCCCAGAGAGGGCAACGTAACACAGGACAGAGTCAAGGATGAATGTGTGTCTACAGGGCAGGCCAAGTCCAGGTCCAGGGTGCTCTTGGTCTCTCCTGCATGCTTGTTTTCCTCTCTTGGAGTTGCTGTTGAACCTTTGGGCTTCACCTCCAGGAGTTCCTTGATGACGGCAGGATCTGTTGGTGTGTTGGAGAGGTCGGGCCTGGGTTGTGACTCCAGTGTCTGATCCTGGATTGCCATCAGCGTCTGGGTCGGTGGATGAAGGTCAGACTCCACCGTATCTTCCCTGCCCCTGTTGAGTGGATCTTCCCACACCCTTGCTTGCCCAGGTGTCTCCCCTGGTGATGCTGCCACATTACGAGCCTCTGAATCCCGTGCGATCGCCTGTGTCAAGGCGTCTATTTCTGCGCCGATCTCCGCAAAGGCAGCTGTGATCTCCTCCGGGGGAGAGGCGATGATGGCAGTCCAGTCCGAGAGCGCCGTCTCCCAGCTGTCCACCGAAGACCACCTCTCGAGGTGAGGTGCCCCCCAAACTCCCCCAATGTCACTACTGGACGTGTGCCGAACCGCATCGCCCTCCTCCACGGAGGGATATCCTGACACTTTTGTGTCTGCAGAAGGACAAGGCCAGGACAAGGTGGCGATATCAGCACAGACCTCCTCCTCCCTCAATACTGAACTCCCCCACTGGTCCAAAATAATCCCCTCGCTGTCCAGCTTTCCAGCTCCTTTATCTTCACCTGACAGATACTGACAGGCATCCATCCATAAATCAATAGGGTTGTCGCTTTGCACCACTTGGGAATTGACATTACTCTTTGACTCTGCTTCACCCACTGGCGTACCGTCCTTCCCAGCATTGTGCTTTCCAGTTGGTGGTTCCAGCCCAATATGTTGGGTACACGGTTCTGAGTTTGAATCCAAGTCCACTTTTTTGAATAAATGGTTATGGGATTGAGTCACCGGCCCTGACAAAATGTGTTCACTGGGGATACATGTGTTACTGTAAAGGATCTGGGGGAACGCTGAGGGTCTCTCAAAATAAATCTGGTGGTCCAAGGCTGGATTGGATTGGTTGCTGAGGTTGAGGAAGTCCTGTGTGTCACTCTCAAAGATGAACAGAGGCTCTACATCAGAGTCGCTCTCTGTCAAACCACTCGAAAGATCTGATAAGAGTGTGGAAGGATCAGTGTTGTTATTGTCATGTGTCAGCAGGGTGCAGGGGGTCAATACAGCCCCAGGGTCAGACTGATCACATTGATCGGCTTGATCTGTCAAACTGTTTGAAATAGGTGACACGATCCTATGAACTTCACTAGTGCTGTGGTCTTGCTTCAGATCGTAATGTACAGCTAGTTCTTTATGGTAGAGGTCCGGGAGGGTTTTGGAGGGCACTGTGCGACAACTGGGGGTTGAAGTAAGGCTATGTGTAATTTGAGGTGAGTCACTTGGGAAAGGTGCACTATATTTATGGGCACTCAAAGCACTCTTTTTCGGGGGACAGTTAACTGCACTCAGCGCGGGTTGAAAGTTTGTGTGGTCTTCTGAGAAACGACATTCTCCAGAGCCACAGTTTGGCGACAAAGATCTCAAACAATCGAGGTCGGCCATGGTTTCAATTCCAGGTATTTTGGAAACACTTGTGTTCATGCAAGAAAGGGGCTTTGGGATGTACTTTGGTGGATCTGTAACAGCTTCTGCGTGTCTCTTGTAAACAAGCGATTCAACATATGTGGGTTTATGGGAAGGAGAAGACTCAATGTCCTTAGTATGGGTGTCAGAGAGAGTGCTCAGTGATTCAGGCTGACTGCCTGAAAGATTAGCTGAAAGATTAGGATCCATGGGGATGGCCACGTCTGTGTCTCTGGAAGTTGGCAGCAGCAGGGCTGGGACCTGAGCCCCAGTATAGCGACTCCAGACTTCTGAATTTACAGCGAAGGGCTTAGCAATAGTAGACGACAGTGGGTGGTTTTTTTAATCCGATGTTACGTGATGTCATTTCTCCCACAGAGAGTAATGAGTTGAGAGTAATGAGTTGATTCACTGCCTGCAAAACAAAGTATGAAGATACTTGAAATGACTGAATGGAATATTATCTCACATACAGTAGATAATGTTAACCACAGAGCAACTCATGGATGAGAGTTGTGTTATCTTAAGGCGTCTCTACTCTCTGATAAGATTATCCAAGACCAATATCCCCCCCTAGCTGTCACTTCAAGTGATTTGTTAATCTTTCTCTCCGGAAATACCCACTCGCAGCTACTTAGTGTGTATTTAAAGTCAGTTTTTGACACTCCTTATCAACAAGAAACCATGCTCTTATTTCTGCCTACTGAGATTAAGGCTTTTAGATAATAAATGCTTCCAGCTAGCAAGCCTTAATTGTTCATATACGCCTAATTTAGACTCAAAGTTAACATAATAGTTGATGATCACTGACAACCAAAGTAATTGATCATTAATAGGATGTACAATATATTAGTCATTTAGATGTTGTTGCCGACATACAATCATGTTCACAATCAAACAAATCATGTTGTAGCGTATTACACGGTAGGCTTATCATATTGTACTGTGTTATATTTAAGTAGATCTTACACTATTCTATCTTATTGTGATCCTGTCATGATATATAGTCAAAGTCAAGTGTTTTATTTGTCAAGTGCACAGTATAACAGGGTCATTCTGAACAATGACATTCTTGGGACATGGCACTAACTACATAGTAGACCAAAAAATATTACATTAAATTAAATAAAAAGATCACAAATTAGGTGCAAGAATAGCAAAAATATACATAACAGCAAAAATATACATAACACGAGCATACATGTGATCACTGAGATTAATGTTGCTGTATATCCTCTATATTGTAGTATAATGTAGGGTTTATCATATTTGGCTGTAGTGTACTGGTATTAGACTAGACTCCTGTGTTATTCTCTACAGACCAGCATGAGAAACGAGAACAAAAACAATGACCTTGCAATACAAGCCTAACCCTTGCGATACACGGTTGTGAGAGCAAGCCGGTGGCACGGACAGTGGAAAAATACCGGGCCCATCTCCCCCCATGACCCGCATTAGTGACATTCCTGCCTGAGAGTGAAGGGCACCCCGGTGGAGCCTCCCGGCCAACACGCTTTACTATTGATGAACCGCACCTCTATTTACAAACACAGCCACAGAAAAGTCCAGAAGAACACGATGATGAGCGGAGGGATGTAAGAGCTATGCGTGGACATAAGGGGATCATTTACTGATTTGTAAGACACCGCAAACATCTCCCAGGCACCTCGAGCATTCCCACTGCCGTCCAAGATGTTCCCCACATACATCTTAAAATAATCCAGCCGCTCTGACAGCTATACTCTCCTCGTGACCAGGGAGAGTGTGTGCTAAAAACTATCATGCCAGATTTGGTTGGCATGATATCTGGCGTGATAGTGCCAGATTTGGTTGGCATGATATATGGGATGATCGTGCCAGATTTGCTCACTACTTCAGATTTGATTTGATCGGGCCTTTTTCAGTTGGCTGATTTTAGCATTAGTCAGCATTTGTTCCCACATGGCATTTAGAAAGAGTAAGGGTGTCAACATGTAGGCCTAAGTGAGGTGTTTTTAAGTTTGCATGAAGTGCCTTAGAAGCACTCCAAACCGTATAAGGTTAGGAAGCTATAAAAGCTACATATTGATTATAACTGACTCAAAGCAATGCCACTTATTATATTAATATTTCATTTATATACAATAATAATATTTCATATACAATAATCATGACATAAAGCAGACACATTATTATGAAACCCAGTAATGATGGACTAATAAATGCTGTAGTCACCATGTCAAGTGTTAATCAACATAACCATTAGAGAATGTATGATGTGAAACAAATATGTTATAATTTTAGCCAAATTCCCAGCCCTTAAAGCATAAAAGAAATCAGTATCTCGTGCAAATGTAACCTATCACCAATAGTGTAATAATAGCCATGCGGATTCTCATACCAGTGATCATTAAATCATCAAAGAAAAATAGAATAAGAAACATTTTGAATGGTTTACCTTCCATTGGTAGCTACATCATAAATCAAATGTGTCCCACAGGCGTAATTACATCACTGAAGGCATTAAAACAGTTGTCCGGGCACCATTGGGGCTTTCCAAGTCATGCACATTACGTACCCTCGTCCTAACGCGTTCGTCTACCAGGCCTGTGATGCACGACTTGCGTATGAGCAAAAGTAAAAGCAGATCGGGAGTCTTGGGGTATGTGTTTATTTTTAAACTACTGCCCCCCGCAAGTACAATGTCAGTTACCTGATAGCGCGGCCATCTCAAATACTTAACGCCCTATATCTATATTTATTTACAGGACACTTCCCATGATCGCAGTCATCGCTCTCGACTTTAGAAACCAACCGATCGAACACCATGACATGACACCTAGTTTTAAATCCCCTGTCTGGTGCAACACAAGCCGGGAGCATGGGGGATTAGACACCTTCTAAAAGTGTCTTGTTAAATCACATATGGATGGGTTTTATAGCTTGGGCCCTGTTCAAATATCAGATGAAACAGATCCGATCGAGGGATACAGGTTAATTAAGATATGGATTAAGATACTTTAATATCTAATATAAGACTCTATTATCCAGGAGGGAAATGCAGGAGCTATGCCAGCCACAACGTTAACAGATCAGTGCAAATCAAACAAGGTGCACCTAGCGTGGCGCTTGTTTGAATAAGCATTGGACTCTACATGTTGATTTAGAGGCCAAAGCTTGGGTTGTAGTGGCTGGCTGGACCTCAGACCATTACAACCATTGATCCACAGCAAAGGCCTTCAGGTTCAGGAGGCATCATTAATAAACCCTGCTGTCCATCTCTAGTGATTCACTTTCCTCCACCCCTCTCTCAAGCTTCATCTATGCTCTCCATAGCAGTCGCTTATACTCGTTTTGTTGTTGTTGTTGTTGTTGTAGTACATCAGTCAGTCAGTCATTAAGTTAGTTAGTCAGTCAGTCAGTTAATCCAGTTAGTCAGTCAGTCAGTTAATTCAGTTAGTCGGTCAGTCAGTCAGTTAATTTGGTCAGTCAGTTGGTCAGTCAGTCAGTCAGTCAGTCAGTTAGTCGGTCAGTCAGTCAGTTAATTCGGTCAGTCTGTTGTCCTTGTTCTTTGTATTCTTAGAGGAACAGCTTGTGGCCTATAGTTCATTACCACTGACTGCACGCCCCTAGTGGCCTTTAAGGGCCACCATCCTTGACCTAAACTTAATTATGTGGGAGGAGGAACCCTTCCTGCATGGAAGTCTTCTGGGAGGAAACCAGATCACATTGAAAACACTCATGTGAACACAGAGACAACAACATGCTAAGTCCTCTGAGCAAAGCCCCTGTCAGGTTGCTAAGTGCTAACCGCTGTGCCACACATGGCGGCTTTCTATTAGCAAAACACAGTTGTTGACAGCGCTATAACAACCAGTGAACATTATTAATGAGAATTGATTATAAATACACAAGATAAAGAAGAAAGAGTAATAGAACCTGTGCAATGTCAGCGACAACATACCAACATCCAATAGGCGTGTTTATTGTATTATGTGCATTTTTGTCACCATTGGTCACAATCCTGTTATAGTGTTACATATTATAATACATGTAACATGACATCCTTTGTGGCTCTGAAGCACTGTGTCCATGAAACTATGTTGGTTTATATAGTCAAAGTCATGGTCATGACTCAAAGTCAGGCCACACTGTATAAAGAGACGTATGTTGTTGCATAGTGATTCTCCAAGGCAGTTTAATATCCTGGATTATTTACGGAGGTTACACAAACATTTTCTTGTTGTCAGTGGAACAGAGACAGGTGTGCCAATAAACCCACCACTGTCTTAAAATCATCACATTGTAAATATCTATTTAGAGTCCATGGGAAGTAGTGAGTGTGTGTGTGGGTGTGTGTGTGGGTGTGTGTGTGTGTGGAGATTAATGTTGCTTGCATAAACTACAACAGGTGAACTAGTGTTTACATTATTAGGTGCAAACTGCTCCATCTCTTGATCCTACAGTTATGTAGTAAATACATGCTGTCCCTGAACATCTACCAGGAGACATCAGTGGCCAATAAACTATTTAATGAGCCGCTGGTATTAATGACATGACAGGTGAACAAGTAATAGAAGAGAAATAGACAAACGGGTCAAATAAACACACACGCACGCACATGGACATGTACACATGCCCGCACACACACACAACCTCACTCACACACACACACACACATACAAACAAAATGAATAAAACACAATCACATGTATAACTTTTGTACGTTTTTTGAATGTAATTTTAAGCACAAACAATATAGGCCTATTAAAACTAGAACATGCATTGACCCAATTTATAACCATGTTTACAACAACCTCATATCAGTTATAGGTAAGGTAAAGGTAAAAAAAAAGGTAAGGTAAATTTCAAGATTAAAATCATAAAGTGCTTTACAGGCAGTAAAAATGCATTAAATTAGTTGCACCCTTGCTGGAGTCTCTTTGATATTATTATTATTATTATTATTATTATTATTATTATTATTATTATTATCATTATTATTATTATATATTGTATTCTGCTAGTTAATCCCCTAACATGATTTCACTGTCAAAGCAGCGACCGTCATCAACAGCTCTAAAGCCCACAAGCAGTGGACAAATAATTACGAGTCTCGGATATGTTGTTGTCCAGTTTTGGACCTGGAAGTGGCCCCGTGGAGTCATGTGTGTGAGCGCTGTTACAAGCAGGGTGTCATATGGGTGTCATCTTACCGACGCGTGATATATTTAGAGTCTCTCTGGCTGAGTGGACTGGGAGAAACAATAGGGAGAAACAGCGCCCTCTAGCGGTCGCAGAAGTATATGCATGTTTTTGTGTGAGAGAATACATAATATAACTTGTTAATGCATAATGTATATAGCCTATTATACATAATGTATATAGCCTATTATACATAATGTATATAGCCTATTATAGCCTATTATACCGACCCCAACGTGCATCTATTTAGTTAAATACTTGACATGATTGTTCTTCATTACACTGAATTACACTACACTGCTATGAACCCAGTCGTCCTGAAGAGGGCGCCATTACACAGGTATCAGCAGTAATCCTATTTACACTCACCCTAATGAAGGAACATTTCCCCACTGACAGTTGATTCGTCAAGGGGGGCTATTAAACTATTTATCTGACACTTAATCTAACTAGGCTAACACACCCTGACTGTTTATTTCTGTAAATAGGATTGTGTGTAGTGTTGGGCATAATCATTTCAATGTAAAAAGGAAATCCATATTATATCATGTAGGCCAACAAAACAGTCCATATAGGTCAAGCGTAAACGCACATGATTTCTTTTTAATGTAACTTTTATTACTATATTATGGTACAGGCCTATACATAGGCTATTTAAAGAAGTTTCAATATAATACATATGATACATATAATTTTTTTTTTTTACCAATTTGATGTGTGCCAGCCTGTGATTGGTGTGTGCTTGATGTGCATTTAATGCGGATTCGATCGATCGATTGATTGATTCGTTTAATTGCATGGGTGTCCTGTCAACATTTGAAACAGTGTTCAGGCAGTCGACGTTCACAGAGCTGAGTTGAATCAGACTATAGAGTCCAGTCTTGGTGGACCTGGTGAAAGTGGTGATGTCTCCCCTCTATCCGCTGGTCCTCTTCAGGTGGAGGAGGTATGGTTACTCCTCTTCAGGTGGAGGAGGCATGGTTGCTCCTCTTCAGGTGGAGGAGGCATGGTTGCTCCTCTTCAGGTGGAGGAGGCATGGTTGCTCCTCTTCAGGTGGAGGAGGCATGGTTGCTCCTCTTCAGGTGGAGGAGGCATGGTTGCTCCTCTTCAGCTGGAGGAGGTATGGTTTCTCCACCAGCACGGTGAGCACGTAGCCCACCAGCAGCGTGAGCGTCACGTGTCCCATGAACAGGTACATCTGGAGGGACAAACACGTTCATCAAGTATATTACTCTTGCCTCACTCTTGATAATGGATCTTTTACAACCATTATCCTTCCTCATTGTCTCAGGCAAGGAATTATCCCACCTCCCTCCACCCCAACATCAAAATATAATTGGCTCCACATTACTCTCTATCCAGCTCCACAAGATGCTTCCATATGTAGGCTATTATACACAGTATATCAATAATCTACACCTGATACATTTTGAGACTTATGTTGTGGCCCTGACTTGTTGCTATGAAACTATGTTAAATTGTCTAAATAATATTGTATAATAGTAATTCTCGCTGTAATCTTCCTATAACATTGAACCATAAATGCGAGAACCAGTGTGGGAGACCCATGGCGTCTACCTGCAGCAGCTCTTCACCGTGTAATGTGGCCCTTTAATGCAGTGAGTGCAAGAGACGGACGGCTTATGGGGGGTCTCTTACAAAGTTGAAGTCGGTGTAGTGTATGGGGGTCTCCTGCTTGCCGTTGTAGAGGATGATGAGGAAGGGGTGGATGAGGTAGCAGGAGAAGCTGATGTGAGACAGAGGAGCCCACATCCGAAGAGACAGCAGGCTGTGGACGAAGCCTAGTGGAGAGTTAGTGAAATTATAAAAGAGAGACAATGAAAAGAAAGAGAGTGATAGAAACAGGGAGAGAAAGAGAGAGAGAGGTGGTTAGTGAACATAAAAAAACAAGCAATGTCATCTACTAAAAGTACTAAAAATATTTTATATTAATATACCAAAATACTGTAGTGCAGGTCAACGATGCCAGACAGACTCACCTCCGTAGCCCTCCTCGCAGGCTAGTATGATCCAGGCCACTCCCAGGGCCCAGAGGGCTCTGTGGACCCCCTGGTACAGGGCGTGGGCGACGGACGGATGCGCCGGGACGTCCTTCAGCACGTAGGCCAGCACCACCACCACCGCCATGCCCAGCAGACAGGAGACCCAGCCCACGGCCGCCTGCCACTGGGAAACCAGGGGACCAACGGGAATATGGATTATGAGGATGACAGTTCCTATTATTAACAACAACAAAATAAAACGGAGGCAGGATCATGTAGTGGCTAGAGTGTTCGACTCCCAGCCGAAAGGTACTGGGTTCGATCCCCCATGGCTGCAGTCTAACCTGCCTCTACCTGCTCCTTAATGACAGGGATCTAGATTCACTGTAAAGGTGCGTTGGATAACATGTCTGCTCAATGACTAGATAGTCAATAGTACAGAACAGCTGGTTACTGTACCTGGTGCTTCAGATGCTGGTCTCTCTTAGTGGTGATGTGTATCCCCAGCAGAATGCCTATTAAGTAAGGGCCGTATCTGGTGTAGGGCTTGTTGTAGTAATACTGGAAATAACTTTCATAGGTTCTGGAAACAAATAAGTTGATGTAAAAGAAAAGATCAACCATACAGATTTCCGAACTATGTCAAACGATATGTACAATCAATGTAGTTATGTACATATTTTTTAATGTGTACAATAATGAAACTATTTGTGAAGAGTGTCTTACAGGGTGGTGGGCTGGTGGACTGGGAGCTGAAGCAGGGCGGTGATAACAGCACTGGCCACGCCCGACAACAGCAGCAGGAGGGTGGAGACCACCAGCAACACATACCTGTTCCTGGTGTTCACACACAGCCACAACCACTTTGTTAGGAATGTTTTACATTCATTCATTTTCAGTAGACTTACAACAAGTGAGCTTGGGAACAATCAATGCGTTACAAATCAATATTTGGAACAAGTACAAATTTGGAGCAAATACAAAAAGTGCTGCAAGGCGAACAACTAATCCAACAACTAATAATGTAATGTGTAATAACTATCGTCATACAGTCTGTAGAGGTAAATGAGGAGAGGAGTGGTGGCATAGAACTGGAAGTCCAGGGACAGATACCAGGTCCATGGGGCGCACTGCGGAGGAAACACACACACACACACATCAGTCTAATATGGTAATCACCCAGAATGGTGATTGTAATAACATACTAAAATTTGCATTTTTATGATGATTTGATTTATCGTTACACTAATACACAGACTACAAAAGGCTATATACACACACACACACACACACAAACAACAAAGAAGATGATGATTAAGGAGATGAGGAGAAATAAATCATGTCATGCCACTTTTTTCCCTCGTGTCCAAATACAGAACTGGGTCAGAATCGCTGGTCTGAACTCACGATGTCTGTGATGGTGAACAGGTTGTTGACCAGCAGTAAGTTGGACCACCAGTACTTCTTACAGTTGATGACCTCGTCCTCGGCGATGAACCAGAAGGCCCCTCTCTGGACGACGGAGAAGAAGCCGATGGCCAGACACACGATGAACAGATGCAGCGGCTGCACCCTGGATGAGGACATTTAGTTCATACATACAGTAGACAACAAGCTAGCGAGCTACTATGTTTAGCACAGTGTTTCTCAAACCATGGGTCTGGGCCCTGCACTGGCCGTGGAGCAGTGGCTACTGGGCCGCATTCCAACAAATAGCTATTATATTATTGACTGTTTAAAACGGACATTGGGGTTCAAACCCAGAGCCTTTTGGCTACAGTCAAACACCCCTAACCTAAGACTATCCTGCCCCCAGGTAGCTAAACAGACAGACAGACAGATACATTGATGGATCAATTGATCGATCGAAGTCACATTCAGTTGCTTGATCCATTATCAATAATATCGTGGCACCTTTTAAGCCTCTTGAAGAGGAAGTGAGCCACCAGACCTCGGCTAAGTTTGTCCTCGGCCCTCTGGATGGATCCTAGCAGAGACCTCGCACTGAGTAGACCACTGGAATACATTACAAAAATGTCATTCAATAATGATTGATATTGATCACTGGTGGTAGAATAGGGGCGCTTCAACATGGTAGTAGGGTTTTCCAGTCTTACCCCAGAAGGAGGAAGGTGTCCACGCCCAGATAGACCGGCCCGCTGAAGGCAAACACATACAGCGGGCTGCTTTCAACCGTCTTCTTCCATACCTTTTCATTATCTGGAACAGATCAGACACGACGAGTCAAGATCAACCTCGCCGTGATACGTCTGCCCAGTCACTACCTATCGAGGGATCCCTCTTCTGTGTTCCTTCCTTCTCAAGGTTTCCTCCATTTAGATCCAGCTTTTCTTCCAGAACATCTGAGCAATGAAACACTGACGCCCTTTCAAATCATGGCTCAGGAGTTAGAAGCCCTTTGAGACTGTAAGATCGAGGGCGCTACACAACTACAACCGACTTGACTTGACTTGACAACTAACCGGCTAGATCTCCAGGGAGCGCTTGTTATAATCTCACCCAGGTTGTTCCAGGCGCTGAGCTGCGTGGTGTGCCCACAGATGATCCACAGGAGGCTGAGGATGCGGATGCCATTCACCGAGGCGTACCTCCCCGCTGGGCCGGCGGAGGAGGCGCTGCTGAGCACACCCTGGGTGGTGTTCTGCAGGGAGAACGCCTGGAGGCTCCAGTGCACGCAGCCTGGAGAGGAGGCTCAATGTCATTTGGCACTAGAAGTGTGTCTGTTTTCTCTGACTCAATTGATTTCAATAGAGGTGTCACTTACCCTTATCCTCCTCCTCTGATCTGCTGTGGCCCACCTCGCTCAGCTGCTGAGCGTCAGCGTTCATATTGTTCCCGCCACTAGGGGTGCCGTTGGCCGTCAGGGTCCCGTACAGGTTGGAGTTGGAGTTGGCGTTGAGAGGAGAAGATCCCCCGGCCCCCCCGGGGTTGACCACTCTGTGTTGCTGCCACCTGATCAGGGCGGTGAACAGTGTGGCCGCAAGAGGTACTGCGATCATAGCGCAACACACAAACCTGAGGGTGAAAAAAAACTCATGACATCACTTTGAGATGTTAAGATATTATCCTTGTGTTCTGTTTCCTATCTCACTTGTCAGTCGATTTTGGATAAACCCATCCGCTAAAAGACTGAATGTAAACGTAGGACATAATCCTGGGTGAGGTGACGTGTCGGCTGGCTTACAGGCAGGTGACAGCGGAGAGGTCAGGGGTCGCCGTGTTGGAGGTACACTGGGTCATGAAGACGCCCTGGACGGACTGGGAGACCAGGATGGAGGGGAGGGGCGGGATGAGGGACATCTCGCCCACCTGGAACGTCTCTGGAGTAAGAAACATTTTAATTTGTATTTATATATTTGTATATATATGTTTTTTAAGTTTGGGCAGGGCACTGTAGCGGTTAGTTTGACTCCCAGCAGAAAGGTACTGGGTTCGATCCCCAGTGTCCGCAGCCCTATAGCTGGAGGCATCTGACAGAGCAAGAGAATGCCTACCTGCTCATTAATGACATGCATCTGATATCTGATATCTGAATTCACTGGGAGTCGCTTTGAATAAAAGCTGAATGTCAAAATAGTCAGTAGTATAACGTCAACCTTGGGGTGACAGGCGTAATAAGAGGAATCAAACATGGAGTGAAACTGACCGTGTATCACAAGAGTATGCACCTCGTCCTCTCCACAGGAGTTAGGGACACAGATCCCCACAAAATACTGGATGTTATCCTACGAGAAATAATAACATATGTGATGAATATGAATATGATGATACGTTTGAGGTCAGTTGCTATTATAAAAATAGTACGAACAGTGTCTCTATAACGCATCATGAAGGAGCTTTTAGTTTACTTTAGGTTCACTTTCACCTAGAAAATCTGAGTGTTTACCTGTTTGAGGAACACCTGGCAGTACAGCCCAGAGAAGGCGGGGCCCCTGACTGAGAGACACTCCTGTAGGGACCCCGGCATGTTGACGTTTCCCCCGGCCACGTCGCTGCCCATCTTCCCAAACGCATCGTACACTGAGAGGAGCGCGCGCGCCACACACACACACACACACACACATGCATTGTGATCAATGGAACACATTACACAGATAAGAAAAAAGACAAGAAAAAAACAACACAAACAAAATGCAGTGATTTAATGCACCACTTAAAACACATATCCCATTAACTGACGTTACTTACTGAGCGCAGCGTAGTGCTTGGGCGTGTCCAGGCTGATGTCCGTGAGGAACACCCGCACGTCGGACAGACACCTGTCGGACACGTTGAGGGTCTGGGCTCCATCCGCGGCTCCACCCGCTCCACCTGCCGCCCACAGCAAGAGGGCCAGCCACACCCGAGACATCTCACAACTGCATCCTTTTGGGGTGGAAACAGGATCTTTTAAATAACGGAGTGAAAGGACACGTCATCTTTTACACAAAGCGGGGGGGTGAAATGCCAGTTTCATGGTCGGATCTAAAAATAAAGGCCTCGCCTAATTTGTGATTCGCACACCTGCCGTTCCAGCGCAGCGCCATTTGGCTTTGGTTTCCTCAAGCGCTGGCTTCAGCTGATGCCACTACAATCAGGAACTGTTCCTCGTCGTTTGGTGTTAATATATGCACTGT
The DNA here is from genome assembly GCA_900302345.1 of Melanonus zugmayeri. Taxonomy (NCBI): domain Eukaryota; kingdom Metazoa; phylum Chordata; class Actinopteri; order Gadiformes; family Melanonidae; genus Melanonus; species Melanonus zugmayeri. Next base: position 14,375 of record OMKN01065985.1, read on the forward strand.
GAATGATTCATTTAGTCTGTCATAACCCAGAGCAACACACACTGTATCTACTATATTTTTACCCCATATACAGTAGTTGTATGCTTTCATTTCTATTTACATTTGTATTGTGTGTTTTATATTGTTTTACATTTGTATAATGTATTGTTATCTTGCAGTGTCTTTTGAGTTGTATGTATTTCAACTCTTCCTACTGATTTAGCAGCACTATGTGGTGTAGATTACATCATCTCCTATAGCATCTTCAACTCCAAAAGATCTCCAAAGAGAGATTAATAGTTTGCACTTTCCACTGTACTGTACTGTACTGTAGGCCTACTGTACCAGTCCAATAAACCAATAAGAGCCCGGTTAATACACCTCTATACAGGGAGCTGCTGTTTTCTTGTGCAGTGGACATCAGGTCTTGGGTTGCCAGGTTTTTGGGTTAATTTATTAACATTAACAGATACACAAGCATGAGAGACCTGCCTGGGAAGTATAGACACAGGTATCGCTCATAACACTAATTATGGGTCTGCTCCTTTTATGCACCAGGGTACGGGTAGTAGCCTTATCTTATCTAGTTTAGTGCCCTGGTGCATAAAAGCAGCAGATCCATAATTGGTGTAATAAGCGACACCCGTGTTTCTACGATGACACCTCTGTTAAAAGGGTCGATTCTCACACCGCCTCTCACACGGTTTCAAAATGTGACGCTAATAGTTTCATAGAGTGTTAAATAACAGATGAGCAAAAATAATGTCATATTAACAAAGGAATGAGAAAATAGGTTTTATTTTGTTTCATGTGTTTCCTTCAAACTTTTTGAGCGTTCTGGTATGCTACTCGGGTTACAAAGTTTAAATAGTAGGCCTACTGCTATAGTATAGTACTGTCCCTTTATACTTTATAATAGTATCTAGTACTTTATAATAGTGTGGATATTACTCTACTTCAGGCACACAGTAACGTTTTCTGCTCACACATTCCTTTTTTATTACCTGAAAATATTATGCTCTCTAAACAAATAGAAAACACATCACAGTTTGTACAAATTCAAAACACAGGAGCTAAGGACACGAAGGATGATATTGTGTCTAGTAGGACTTTATAATCCATGAAACATGCAGTAAAGAAATGTATTGTTTAAAAGGTCCAAAGGCCAAAATGCAATAGTAGTAGTATTCAGGTAATAGAGTAATAGGTTGATAGACTAATTTAAAAGGAGCTGCCATACATTTCCAAAAAGAAATCCAGAATTACATTGTGAAAATTAATACAATACCATACCATATACCATAAATACAATCAGTTCCTCTGATTGCATGATATTAAGATATTCAGTAGTACTGCTTTTTGACCAGTTGTCCAAAGAGTAGTATAAGTGTATGAGAAACTTAGTGTACTTAGTTTTTCTTTGACAGCAATTCAAAGATTGAATCTACTAAACTGCTCCATCGTGGTGTTTTAGAAAATAAATTATAAAGAACATTAAAATGAATGTTTGGTTTCCTTAATTAAAACAAGACGTTTCCTTAATGAAAATCTAATGGGAAAAAAAGAAATCTATTTATGAACAAATTAAGTCTCATTTTCCAGGTAGAGATTCAGGGTATTGTGTGTGTGTGTGTGTGTGCGCATGTGTGTGTGGGGGGGTGTTTTTAAACATTCATCGGACATTAAGAGCATTTGCAATTCCAAGCACTGCCACACTGTTCCATCACAACGATCTGTACACGATATAACACATTCTAGTGAGACGTCCACAATGGAAATGTTTCAAAATAAAAGCGCTATTCTCTCTCTATATAAAAAAAGATCTATTCAAAGACTAGAAACCTCTCGTGTACAAAAATGTTATTTCAATTGTTCAACTCGATCAAACCACACATAAAGTGACACTGAAATGTTTTTTTTTTAAAACACATTGCATCTGTCTGTATTATGTATACATTTAGCACATATATTTCTGCTTTATATGTATATACGTGTGTGCAAAACGTGTAGTCAAATATAAAGATCTTCGTCATGCCATACAGGTCTTTGTCCCTTGAGACAGAATCATCACCACAACAAGAGCGTCTTATTTCCTCTCACTTCTCCACGGCACTCAGCCTTTTGGCCTTGATGAACGCCATGCCGTGTGTCCGCATGTGCGTGTTCAGGTGTCCCTCTGTGTCAAACACCTTCCCGCACACTTTGCATCTAGTCCCTGGCGGCTGCCCGTCGTCGTTTTCATCCGCGACGTCCAATTGGTTTTCCCTTTGGCTCCGGTCGTCGTCGTCGTCGTCGCCGGTGGCATCCGTGCGTCCGCGTCTCGCCAGGTTGTGGTGGTCCTTCAGCCGGTGGACGATGAAGAGGTGCCGGGCCAGGGAGCGATGGGATGTGTAGCAGAGGCCGCACTCCTGACACTGGTGCGATGACCCGTCCGACTTGTGCTGTGGGATGTGCAGGCGGAAGGCCGCCGCGTCCTCGGCACCGGCGAAGCCGCAAACAGCGCACTTGTGCACCTTGAGGACGTGGACCTTGGGCTTCTTCACCGGCGGCGGCTGACCATTGGAGCCCCTGCAGTGCAGGCCTGGAGACCCCTCGTCCTCTTCCTCTTCTTCCTCTGGTTTTCTCTTGGAGCCGGCGGTCTGTGGCAGACAATCGAGAGCTTATATAGAAGACATGTTTGATCCAAATTGATCCAAAGAATTGATGCCAAGATAGTGTTCAAGTATCACTAGATGGTTCCACCTTCACTAACATACACACTTGTAGTGGATGGTGAATTCCATTTACCATGACATCTTTTTAATTCAATTCAGATTTGGGCAAAGAACTGCTACAATGGCCCCATGAATTTTCTCTCTCATTGAAACCAAATACATTTTCGTTTGTTGCTTGTGATACTTTAGCCTAAAAAAACCTCGCTTTGCTACGCCTCTCTGTGGCAGCAAATGTCAGTTTGCCACTATCTCATACAGCACTCTGTAGACACCGTAAGTGTACCTTGTTGGGTTGGGATTCCACGTCATCCGGATCCAGGCTCTTGGACTCTGGTTCCTTGATGTCGTGCATCAGTTGGATGTGTTGATCTAGCAGCACTCTCTTGGTGAACGGCTGACTCAGAGGAGGGCAATGCCTGCAAATTGCATGTACTGTATGTGAATTCCCCGCAAATCGCTTTGGATAAAAGCAGTCAATAAATGACTAAATACTAAGTACTTACGGACAGGTGTAGATTTTCCGCAGACCCTTGTGTTTAAGTCGGTTGTGTCGACACAGGCTGTGTGAGGAACTAAAGGACTTATCACACTGCCGACACGGATGCTTCTTAAGGATCTATAAAAGAAAACACAAACACAAAAAACACAATAAGAACACAAGTTTGGTTTGAACATCGTTATTTTCATACAATGATTCACCACTGGGTGTCATGTTGGTGAGCCATTACAAGTCATTTCAAAATCGATCCCTTTGTGACATCACAAGTGGGAGTATCCACTCAGATGTATGATGGACAGATCAACTCTATGGGCCAACCCGTTGATACAGTTCACCAATGACGTGCTTCAAGCCGGGTCGGGCACTCCCACATTGTGATGATGACAAAGGGGTGTTCTAAAAACGGTGACCAAATCTGGCTCGGGAACTTCATTCACCTTGCCGTGGTCTCGTCTCACATGGGACACGAACACCTCCTTGGTGGTAAAGACACCGTCACACTCTCCACACGTGTACACCTGGGAGCCCTGGGGAGCCCTATGGTCCCCTGAGTTACAGTTACTGTTGGTTGTCTTGAGGGACAAGGGCTTCTTGTCTTGGAGGTTGGCATCTTTGTTGTTGCTGTTGTTGTTACTGTTGGAATGGGTGTGCTTGGTGCTCAAGGGCAGGTTGATGCCCAGGTTGGGAGGACCCTCGATGGTCTTCAGGGTCCCATGTATGACCTGTGAAGAATTCCGTATGAACAGCATTAGATCCCGATTTCTGATTCCTAAATAATTACAACTCAAAAAAGACTTTAAATACAAATGTAAAATAATGCTATCTATATGTTGTGTGATATAGGCTCCAATCGACTATAATACATTGAAATAATGTATAATTTAAATGTATTCATTCATAGCAACACATACTTTTTCATTTAGCTATATTATTGTGGATGTGTAGGAAAAGGAAATGTGAGAATACATGAGGTCTACCTTGATATGGTCCAACATGAGCTTTTTCTGGGCGTAAAGCATGGAGCAGTCGGGACACTTGAACACAGACACTTTGTGGTTGCCAACGTGCTGATCGAAGTGTGTGTTGAGCAAGGACTGCAGGGTGAATACCGTGTCACACATGGAACATTTATGAATCAACCTGAGAAGCAAACGCACAAAACACAATCCGATGTTTGTTAGCATGTAGAGTAAAAAATGACTAATGTTATTATGGCTATTATTTAACTGTATTAATTGATAATTGTTGTAACATAAAGACAATTCACCACCATCACCACGCAGAGGCAGGTTAACATATCGGCTAATAAACTCAAAATTACACAACCATTTCATAACACAACCATTTTCATGGTTGTGTTATGGTTGTCTTAAGCCAGCAGGCAATCAGACGGTAAAGGAACATCTGCTTCTGACAGAGCTCAATTCATTAGTGGAGACTTGGCGTTGGACAGGGGGGGAAATACAAAGCCAAGCAAAGCTGCCATGCCTAATTCTGATGAAAGTGTCCATGAAGGGGTCAATCTTTGTTTCATGGTCCAAACCAAATGAATGGGACGAGGGTATTGAGTAACTTTGCCTGTTTATTCAAACGTGTGTTCATGTGTGTGTGTCTTTGTGTCTGCAAGTGCTTTCTGTCAAGTATAGGCCTACTGTATCATATACTGATACGTGAAACTAAACATCAATGGAACCTTTTTGCGGTAAAACCAGGGTTCGAATTACGGGGGAACTAAGGGGAGCTTGGCTCCCCTGAAAGGGGTACGAGCTGCCCTGAAAGTCTGCCCTGAGACATTCAGGGGGAGCTCTAAAGAATTGTCCACTTGAAGTTGTATTCTATTTTCCCTACATTGAGAAAAAAAAAAAGTGAAAAAAATAAATAAACATGTCATGGCTGTATTCGCTGTATTGGAGGAGTGTTTTTATCAGTAACCCTGTTATTGGCTGCACTTGGATAGTTATATGCGCAAGTTGCGCATGCATGTGAATTGGAAAGTTGTGGTGTGCACTGTAAAATTGGGCTCCCCCGAGAGCCACTGTGTAATTCGAACCCTGGGTAAAACTACACTGAACTAAATTGAGCCTTCTAAATCTTTCTTCCCTCTTAGATGTAGAGAGGTTTTCTTTTCCCTTCAGAGGGCTTCGGGGTTAGGCGGTGTCGTGTAACACCATGCGCCTGTGAAGCCCTTTGACACTGTTACTGTGATCAAGGGCTTTATGAATACAAATGCCTTGAATTGGCTTGACCACAAAAAACATTGACAAACATGGGCTTGTGAGAACTTACTTGGGTTCTCCTATCTTGGCTCCTGGGTGTTGAGTGTATCCGTGCGAGTGCATGGCTTGTGCGGACTTGAACGCCATGGGGCATGTGGGACATTTGTAGAACACCTCACAGTGGGTGGTCTGGATGTGGGACTTCAGTGACGCAACGTCTCCAAAGATCACATTGCAGTGGATGCACCTGGAGACAGAAAGAGGAAAAAGTGGGCAAGGAAGAAAAGTAGTGTATAATAAGAATAAGTAAGTAAGTGTAAGAGGGTTGGTTTGTTGTGCAATTTGGGTCAATGGATCAACATTTCAAAACTCTTCAAAAGATTATAATGCATTGAAGGAGATTGGACGTGGATGTTGATCACCGACAGTCTATATTATTCTTTAAATGGTATCTGGAGATTTCTAAGCTACACACGTCAACCTTTAATCCTTCAAAGGCAATGCCTCAATTATGTAGGAGATAAGAGGGGCTGCTTAAGCCGGCTACAGAAGCAGATTTGGGCATATAGGTTACACTCCAAGGTTAGAGTCCAAACACATTGGAATCAAGGGATTTGTCCAGTAATGTAACATATCTTGGCAAGATGTATTATGTGAAAAAAGGTACTGACCGGTAGCCGACCCTGCGTGTATAATGCAGGCAGTTCTTGGTAATGTGAGACTGGAAGTGGACAGACCGGCAGCTGGTTCCACACTCGGGGCAGATGTAAGGAGACTTGTGTTGGTGTATCCGTTGGTGGGACACAAAACTGCACTGGTTGGGGAGTAGCATTTGGCAGATACTGCACGTTTTCTGTAGTCATATAAAAGAAGAAAACATTGAAACACTTTAAATGTTGTGAGATACCTGAACTCTGATAATTGTTCCCAAATTTCCCATCTCGGACCAATAAAGTAACACCTTGTCTTATCTTATTTCAAGTATACAAAACTGAATATTGAATGCTAGTTATGTGAATTCAACTATTCAACCCACTGTTGGTTTTACTTTTTAACATTCTACTGACAAAATGTACACACACACAACCACACACACACCTGTGCGTTGAACTCGACTGCATGTTGATAGTGGATCACTAGAGAGCTCTCGTCTAGGAACATCTCGTTGCACTCCATACACTTGAGGCTTTGTCTACACTGTTTCATCCCGTCGTCCTCCAGCGGCATGGCTGCCATAAGAGGAGCACCGCTCGGGGCTGAGATGACTGATGTCTGGGCCCCCCCGGCCGTTGCCTTTGTTTGGGTCGTAGTGGGTGCGGAGTTCTGGGTCTGGGTGTTCGAGACGGTAGCAGAAGAAGTAATGCGTGGGCTGGTTGGAGCTGATGTGGTTATCATCTGGTCAGTGGGGATGGGTTTCAGAATGAGGTGGGAACATTGCATGACCACCCCTTTGTCCTTATGTTCCCTGGCGTGAGACAACAGACTGCACTTGTTGTAGAACACCAAGTTCTTGGCGCAGTGGTTGCAGGTGACCTCGATGCGCACACTGCGGCGTTCAAAGTGCTGGCTCAAGCTTTTGTCTAGTGCGAAGGAGTCCCCGCATTCCAGGCACTTGTAGCCACGGGATGGTAGTGAGATACAGGCTGAGGTCGGGGGAGAGAGGTTGGGCACATATACAGGCACGGGGTTGATGCTACTCAGGACCTTGTTAAAAGCATCCACCACGGTACTTTGAGTGCTTGAAAACACCTGGACCCTGGACACTTTCTTTGGGAGCTGGCCAGCCTGTGTGGCTTGTGGTTTTACTTGCTGTTGTTTTGTTTTGTTGCATGGTGTAGTCTGTTGGATCTCACAAGTGGTGTTGGAAACAACCTTTGGAAGAAGGTTAAGGTTGGTCAGATGGACGGTCTTTGGCACAAGTTTGGCGCTAACCAGACTGGAGGCAGGCACCATGACAGTCTGTTGTTGCGTGGCGTTGGCAGCTTTACGGATAGCACTGCTGGCACTTTGCACAGAGGACGCAGGGATTACTGTGGCTTTGACCGTGGTGTTGTTCGCTAGCTTAAGATTGATGACTTGTGAACCTGCCTTCTTGACTGCTGAGACCGGGAGAAAAGCAGTCGCCACGGGTTTGATAGTCATCTGCTTTGTTAATTCCAAAGAAGGACGGCTGGCTAATACTGTGTTGGGAAGAGTGGTTTTTCTTGGCGAGAGAGAGACTGTGTTGGATGGGGTGGAGATGAGTGCAGAGGAAACCATCACAGACAAGTTGTTGGAATTCTCTCCACTCTTGCCTTCGGAGTCAAACTCAGGAAGGACTCTGGTGACGGTACGCTTGATCTGGCCCGACGAGGTCTTGATGGTCTTGATCCGGACTTTGGGGATAACAGGGGCGGTATCTGTAGGCGAGGCAGGGGAGTCTTTACTGCTACATTCACTAGTAACACTGCAAGGGCTGTCTGGTTCTCTTGACAACAGTCGTTTGGCAACTTCGAGAGCTGACTCCTGTTCAGGTTGACTCTCTGGAGGGCCTGGGCTCTCCTTGGCTACCTGAGGGGATTCACCGTGGGTACTGACAAGGATTGATTCTTTCTGGATCGTAGGGCAATCTGAGACTCTCGGGTGTCTGATACTGGTTTTCTTTGCACTGAGGGCTGCTATGGCGGCTATACAAGAAGAAAGCTTGGCAGAAGTCTTTGCTTTGGCCTGGGAAACACTTAAATCAGTATCAGAGCCACTTCCTGACAGTTCAACAGCCTCTGTACCTTCCTGTGCCTGGGGCTTGGTGGTTTCCTGTTTGGCTCGCTCTTCGGGCTTCGCCTTGAACATGTCAGTTGGTTTGGCATACTTTAAAGTTCCATACTTGTTATTCGCCTCAGCTGTAGTTTGACCTAGATTTCTAGTTGCTCTGAGCTTGGAGTCGATGTCCACTGACGTAGGTAACCGACGATTCTGTTCTTCTTTCTTCGGACAGGAAGGATGGACAGTGAAGGTGTTGGGAGCGGGTCTAAACAACGACTGACTGCAGTTCATCACTGTGGGTTCATCTACCTCAATCTTATCATCGTCATCAAACTCTTCAGCACTAGATATGGGGCTGAACTGATGAAATGCAGAGGTTGTAGTGTTAGCCGGTGGACCTTTCTCAGTGGGAACTCGCCACCCGTTCTTGGAGTAGAGTTTGACAGAGGATGTAGTTGCTAGTAAGCCATTATGAACTCCATTACCACCATGGGCACTATGGGCATGGGGGTGCGTATGGATCTGTCCGACGTCCTCCTGTGGAGATCCGTCTTGATCTCCAGTGTCCGTGCTTCTGATGTTCTTCACAATGACGCTAACACCGACGTCTTGCGCCGACAGAGGGACGTCGTCACCGGTAGCGCCCCCGCCCCCGTTGGCCTGCTTGAGCTGTCCTTCGTGGTCGTCGCTGGGGCCAGACTCAATCGCGGCCTTGGGATCCACCATGTCGGGGATGTCGAAGGCTGCCAGCAGGTCGTCGAAGTCTGGTGTCTTCATGTCTCCCATGGTCCCCTGCTCAGGAGCCGACGAGGGTCTCTGTGCGACACACAAAGTAGAGACATGTGAAAGTATCCTATTGATTTATATTTGTTTCTGTTCATTGGTCAAAAAAGAGGTAAAAAAGTCAAATGTAGAGGTTTCACTATAAATAAGCATAGTTAGGGTCGATTGTAAAACATATAGAATGTTTTCTACGATTGATCATTTTTAGTTTATTGGTAAATAAATTAGTATGTAACTCAATGCTATAAGCATATATTCATAACGCTTCAAAGCACTACACAAGCAACGGGATGAAATATAGATAGTAGAGGTGAGTCTACATGTGTGTGTGTGTGTGTCAGTCTTTGTGTCTGTGAGAGATACAGAAAGAGACAAAGAGAGACGGGGGAGGGGGGGAGAGAGAAAGAGAGCAGGAGAGAGAGAACAGGCAAAACCTGACATGAAACCTGCAGAAATGTAATGGCGAACATGAAACATAAAAACACCAACATGCGGTAAAGGTTATGCTAACCACATTCACCATTAAAGGATGATAAAAGTAGGTTAGAAACAGCTTCGCTTTAGCAGCCTCATAAACTGTTCAGTGCCTCATAAAACCTCATAAAACCTCGTAAAACCTTGCATGGTCCTTACAATGGATGTATATCGAAATATCCTAAATATCCTTGCTGTAGTCCTGTATAGTTAGTCCTGTAGTTCTGTAGCTTTGTCTCTGATAACAAGCACAGAACAAAGGCTATTTTCCATCACGTCGATCCAGACTGCAATACAACTCAATTGAATGCAGTAGATTTGCACCGGAATACACTGTGTAGCACATTATCAGGGTAAACATAATCTAATAATAAATAATCTAAATAATCTAAAAACCCTAAGAAGATGAAAAATGATGATGGTGATGCAGTGATTACATCATCACATCTGACATCACTTATTGTGCATAAAGGAGAGCACAGGGTTTGAATAACAATGAACGGCGCAAAAGTTTGTATTCATAACCTCATTCAAAAGAAACGAGTAGAAAACACCTAAAATAATAGTAAATAGTAGAATAATTGATGATTGATTCTGTATAGCTCTGCTGGATTGATGTTCAGAGCTACGATGCGACAGGACTGCAACGTGCCGGGACTGCCATGAGATATGGCTGCCTGTCATTTGAGTGGAGTGTGTGGTGTGTGTGTGTGTGTGTGTGTGTGGGGTGGGGGGTGCATAGCTAGGGGAGCTGCGGTCTGCGTACGTGCAGTCATACCAGCAGCAGCAGCAGCAGCATGTGTGTGTGTGTGTGTGTGCTCCATTTAATCTGCGTCTGCTGTCTGTAGCCATTCTTGCGGATGAATAAAAATCAACTTTCATATGTTCTGCTCAAAGAGGACGTCGTGGTATAAGCCGCGGCGACGGCAGCAGCTGATAAACAAAGGGAGAGCGGGTGAGAGAGGTAGAGAGAGCATGTGGAAAGAGAGAGAGAGAGAGGAACATGAAGAGGGGGGAAAAAAGATGGTGGCTGAGCTGTGAGAGCTGCAGCAGAAGGAGGGCCTGTGTGGATGCGGGGAACACAGGGACAGCAGCCATGACACCACCACCACCACCACTGACGTATGTTTTAATGCACACACAAGGGACAAATGCACACAAAAACAACACCAACCGCCTCCCCTCCTCGACACCAGCTTTAATACACATGCAAGTATTTCACGCCTCGTACCCTCCTATAGAAACGGCACACGTGCCACCGTGCCAGCAACGGAAGTCAAGAATGGCGTGATGATCACAAAACGGTGACAGAGAGAGGAAGAGAGAGAGAGAGAAAACGACATGCAATGAAAAAACCAGCCGCTCC
>OMKN01065990.1:0-14463 GCA_900302345.1 Melanonus zugmayeri
CTTAGCAAGCTGGCTTTTTTGTCTTTGTTTTATTGCCAGTGTGATTTTAATGGGCTGGATATATTTTTTGAATCAGTCTGCAAAAGTAACAGCTAATGATGAACAATTAGTTTGAAAATATAACATTGACCAATGCTGAAGATCAGATTTGACTAACGTTAATTGCACTACTATTACTGTACCTGGATATTCCTTGCCTCTTCGAAATGACTCACTCAGTGAGCTCTGTCTCAATGGAGCTCTGTCTGTGTCTGCTGCAGTTCCCTCTTCCTTTCTTTTCTCTTGCAGCTCATTGTACTCTTTATCGTGGCTTTTCATGTGCTTAAACATATTGGTGGTGTTGCCACAGTAGCGAATTGCCTTCTTACAGACGTCGCAGTTTGCTAAGTTTTCGTTTACCGTTGTGAAATAGCTCCACACAACGCTCCTCTTTCTCTCTGCCATCACTGCACGTGTCGCTGGAACTTGATGCTGCCTCAGTCTGGTACCCGGACGGTTCAGGGAAGGTGCGCGCTGCGCCTGCGTGTGCGTGCGTGAGGACACAGCAGTGGAGAGAGTAGAAAAAGAGCGCATGCGCTTGTGTTCATCTGCACACAGTTTAGTTTTTGGTGAAATTGAGGAGTTGAGGAGAGAAAACATAACTGAAACTGATCCTAGGGGAGTATCGATCCTATAGGCTCTAGTATCGATATTTGGAAACGTGGCACAATATCGGAAGTATCGATATTTTGGGATCGATCTGCCCACCCCTATAGAGCGCACATTACAACAGTTTGCAGCCTGCGGTTTCGAAAGCAGCCGAACGCGCTCTCTCTCATGGGATGACGTATTTGTGACCAATCAGCGTCTACTCATTTGCATAACGGCACGGGTCGGACCCCTTGGTTCCTGGTCGCAAAGGGTAGCTAAAATCGGCACGGGTACTGCGGCCCGGTACGGGTCGGGTGGCAGTGGAAACACGAAAAGCACGGATGTGCACGGGTTCCGGTACGGCACGGCTCGATAGTGGAAAAGCGACATTTGTTCCAACCCAGAACTAACACATCTGATTAAACTGCTACAATAATCAGCTAGCTCTTGATTAGTTGAATCAGGTGTCTTATGCCGCTTTTCCACTATCGAGCCGTGCCGTACCGGAACGAACAGGGGGGCCTCGAGGACTGGAGTTGAGAACCACTGCCGTAGATTAAAGAAATTTGGTAGGCATATGTATCAGGTCCAGCCATACAAAAAAGCCTCTTGGAGACATACCCTGAGTCCAACAGGAAGTCAGCCATTTTGAATTTAGCGTTACTGTCATTTGGAGGCGTTGTACTTTAACGACCTCCTCCGAGAGAATTAACATGACAGACTTGAAAACGTGAAACAGGAAGTTGTTGTAACTCGAAAGGACATTGACCAATCTGGCCAAAATTTGTCACGCTTCATAACAGTCCCGCCGTTAACATGTCTACATGTCAATATTGTCTCATAGTCATTGCACCACCTACTGGCAACAGGAAGTATGTGAAGTAGTGTAGTAGTATGTGAATGTAGTAGTGAAGTATGTGACAAACATCATCCGATTTACATGAAATTCACATGTTGTGGTCTACACGTCATACACAGCAACATTACAGGCCAATATTGACTCATAGCGCCACCTACTGGCAACAGGAAGTGATATGCCCTATACTTTTACATACTACTCATAACAGATTAACTAGATAACCACCTACTGACGATATGCAATCCGCCGACATGCACACGGGGCGAGGGCCCACAACACTGCGCACAGTTTTAATTATTATTATTATTATTAAATATTATTAACAAATAATACATAGGCCTACACACATTGCTACTTTAACTAGGACTACTACTACTACTATTACTACTGCTACTACTATTACTACTGATGATGATGATGATGGTGATGATGATGTGTTGTTAATTTCTTTATTTTATTATTTATTATTATATGAATTATGAATTCATCAATGTGGTGTGCTGCTTTTCATATCTTAGTACCATAAAAACCAAACTAACCGGTACGAGGCAATTAGATGAACACAATTTTTATTTTTTAAATAATAACAAAATAGTAATTTATCCTCTGAAGTTTCTACAGTCTGCCGCTAGAGGGCGTGCCTTATGGTCACGTGGTCCTCCATGAGCGTCTACTTCCTGTTTCGTTCTGCAGTTGCGTTTAAGTTCACGTTCAATTAACCGTGTGTGTGTGTATTAGCAAATGCATACATTTGTCAATGAGTGTGTGACACAATAGGTACGTGTCTTTACTTGCCAACGTCAACATTGGTTTCATATTCAGCTGACAGGAGATAGGAGACAGGTAGCCAGCAGTGCCACCGCAGGCGTCTTTCAGTTTACACCGCGTCCCAACCGCGTAGCTTGCAGTTATAGAAGATACAACACGTTGTTAATCAGACATCAGCAATGGCAAACCTGCTGTCAATGCAGTTCAGCGCCTGTGTGAGAAACACCGGCTGCAGGCTGGTGTCTCCCAGAGCCGCTTCATCCTCCTTGACTCATCAGAGACGCTACAAACACGATACTTCTGCAGAGTACCTGCACAAAAGCATTGTGCCATCAATGCATTATCAAAAAAGCCTGCCTAGGTAAGTGTCTCTATTTTAATCCCAAGTGTTTCTCACAGAATATTTTCAGTGTTTTCCCCCTCTCCAATTTTCCCATAAAGTTCTCTACTTCTATTTAAAAAAGCCTGCATGTCGCCTAGTTCTGTAAATAGAAATGTATGTAGTCTTTATTCTGTCGAGAAGGTGACCCGGATAGACTGAATGAATGAATGAATCTAGGTGAAAGTGCGCAGCTGATGGGTGCTTGGACGTGAAGTTGGCATCAGGTGGCGGTGTTTCACCGAATGAGTTGAACAGTTGCACTTGTGGGACGTCCTGAATTGCTTCCTTCCATATTATTATGTTTTTTCAGGCTACCTGTTCCCAAACTAGAAGATACCATCAGAAGATATTTAGCGGCTCAGAAGCCTCTTTTAGACGATGACCAATTCAGGTGAGTGCACTGGAATACATTTGATTTAGAACATGGTAATCTAACCTAACCTACAATTATAATTCCTATTCCTTCTGTAATCCCAGGACCACTGAGAACTTGGCAAAGGATTTTCAGAGTACCATGGGGAAGACCTTGCATGAAGAACTGGTTGCCCAGGACAAGAGCAACAAGCACACCAGCTATATCTCGGGTGAATGCAGGAGATCTAGTGTGAATCGAATTTTCTGTGAAACATGTAAAAGCACATACATGTACCCTCTGTTCCCACAGTTTCATCTAACTGCACTAGCTAATCACACTTAGCTGAAAGCTACTGGGTTCGATCCCAATACCTTGTTCCTTTAGTAAGATGCCCTAACCTCAACCTGCTCCTTAATTACATGTATCTCAAATGTACTGTAGGTCACTTTTGATGAAGTCTGCTAAATTACTACATGGTAGTAAATACTATTTTCAGTCATTTAGTAATTTCACCCAAAGTGACCTGGATTTATGTCATTAAAGAGCAGGTAGGGGTTAGGGCATCTTGCTCAAGGATGCTTACAGACTAGGCTGGGGGTTCGAACGCAGAACCTTTCAGCTGAGAGTCAACGGTTACCCTTACTAGCTAACACTTCCCTACTTACTTCCACTCACTCATCTTTCAGCACCGTGGTTTGACATGTACCTCTCGGCGCGGGAGTCAGTGGTGCTGAACTTTAACCCCTTCATGTCCTTCAACCCGGACCCCCGGGCCGAGTACAACGACCAGCTGGTACGCGCCACCAACGTGGTGTGCTCGGCCGTGCGCTTCATGAAGACCCTGCGGGCGGGGGTCCTGGCGCCCGAGGTCTTTCACCTCAACCCGGCCAAGAGCGACACAGACGGCTTCAAGAGGCTGATCCGCTGGGTGCCTCCCTCGCTGTCCTGGTACGGAGCCTACATGGTCAACTCCTACCCCCTGGACATGTCCCAGTACTTCCGCCTCTTCAACTCCACCCGCTTGCCCAAGCAGGGCCGAGACGAGCTGTTCACTGACGTGAAAGGGCGCCACCTGCTGGTGATGCGGAAGGGTAACATGTACACGTTCGACGTGGTGGATCGTGATGGGAACATGGTGAAGCCCGCTGAGATCCAGTCCCACCTGAGTTACATCCTGGCAGATGAGAGCCCGGCCGCGGCCCACCCTCTGGGGGTGCTGACCAGCGAGAACCGGGATGTGTGGGCGGGGCTGAGGGACAAGCTGGTCACTGCGGGCAACGGCGAGACGCTTCAGGCGGTGGACAGTGCGCTATTCTGCCTGTGTTTGGACGACGAGGACATGCGTGACCACATCCACATCTCCCACAACATGCTGCATGGCGACGGGTGCAACCGCTGGTACGACAAGTCCTTCTCCGTGGTGCTGGCCCGGGACGGCCAGGCCGCCATCAACTTTGAGCACTCGTGGGGCGACGGCGTGGCCGTGCTGCGCTTCCAGAATGAGATCTTCCAGGACACCACGGAGAAGCCGCTGGTGCACCCGGGCTCTGCCCCCCCTGCCGGCATGGACTCGGCAGCCGCCGTGTGCAAGCTCCACTTCCACTTGGACGACACGCTGCGCGCTGGCATCGCCACAGCCAAGGAGAAGTTTGACGCGGCCGTGTCCGAGCTCACCATCGGCGCCTTGCAGTTCAAAAAGGGCGGGAAAGAGCAGCTCAAGAAGCAGAAGCTGAGCCCCGACGCGGTGGCCCAGCTGGCATTTCAGATGGGCTTCCTGCGGCAGTACGGCCAGACGGTGGCCACGTATGAGTCCTGCAGTACGGCCGCCTTCAAGCACGGCCGCACCGAGACCATCCGCCCGGCGACGGTGCACACCAAGCGCTGCGCCGAGGCGTTCGTCCGGGGGCCGGGGGAACACAGTGTGGAGCAGCTGGTGGACATGTTGAAGGACTGCTCCAAATACCATGGGCAGCTCACCAAGGAGGCCGCCATGGGTGAGTTACATCACAACCAGAATCACTCATTGTACAATTAAAAACATGTTACAAAGTGAAAGATGTAATATATATATATAGCACTTTGTAACATCCCTTTTGAAATATAAAATTGTTTATAGCACTTAAACAATATTTTGTAATAAGTAGGGCTAAAAATGAAACTATAAAATAAAAGTACTGCTACTTTTATTTTGTTATTTAGATATAACTTCTACACTCTAGTCTTCTAGACAAACTAACTGTTCCTTCCCCCTCTCCAGGTCAGGGTTTCGACCGCCACCTCTTCGCCATGCGCTACCTGGCCAACACTAAAGGCCAGGCCCTGCACGACTTCTACCAGGACCCGGCGTACGGCGCCATCAACCACAACGTCCTGTCCACCAGCACCCTCACCAGCCCGGCCGTCTCCCTGGGCGGCTTCGCCCCGGTCGTCCCCGACGGCTTCGGCGTGGGCTATGGCGTCCATGACGACTGGATCGGCTGCAACGTATCCAGCTACCCGTCGCGCAATGTCCACGAGTTCCTGCAGTGTGTCGACAAGTCTCTAGAGGACATCTTCACCGTGTTGGAGGGGAAGCCCATCAGCTAAGATGGTCGCTCCGACAATCACAAACACATCAGCTGGGTGATTTTGGAAAACGGACACAAAGCATTTAAGATTGTGAAAGAAGTTTGTTTTTGGCTATGGTGATTAATAATAGTATATTTATAATTAGTTATACTGTGAAATGAAATGACTCAATTCAATTTACAGGACAACTTAGTATATTTATAAGTAGAGCTACTGTAAATGTAATGACATGATTCATTAAATATCTTCCAACTGGTCATGCATTGAAATACTAGAAACCGTTAAAGCCTTAGTGGAACGTAAATATTGACTAATAACTTGAGTTTGACATGTATCAAACCTCAACCAGTTAAGGAAAGTTACATGAAAGTTTCCTCCATTAGCTTCTATGCCATACCATATTTCCATAACTAGCTCACCATGTCAAAAGTACATACTTCATTGAAAGCCTTACTTGTGCTTTTCTAAAATATATACAGAAAGTATTTTATTTTGTAAAAGTTGTGTTTATTTAACAAAATGTATGACAGCAAAGGATATTTCTATCAACCAAAAACTTCATCCAAAACAAACTCGGTCAAAAGAACGTTCAACAGTGAACTCAAAATAAAAGTCAACAAAACAAAAAGCTGTACGTACAACAGGATTAACATTAAAGCAATTAAAAAGGAAACAGTAGGAATCATTTTAGATGGGCTTGATTTTGAAGTGTAGGCCGATTAGACTGAAGACGAGACATTTCAGATCCTGGACCAGGTAGTAGAACACACGGAGGCCCTCTGGATCTCTACACAAGAACGCATGCAGATACAGAGGTTTTAGAAGTTTTGGTCATCAACTAGGAGCTACGTCTACGCAGCGGAAGACTCCTTCAACCAGGCCTGTGAACCAAGTTCTCCAACTCAGTCCATAGTCCTAAGTGCCTTGGGAAATTAGAAAGGTAGGTTAACCGTTGTATTGAAGTTGTACTACTTACTTCGACTGGTTTACGTCAATCAAGGAGCCGATCTTCGATGTTGTGAAGGAAATGTGTTCATCTCCGATGACTATCTCCAACTCCTGTGGAGATAGAGAGAAACATGAGCTTCAATGACCCAAATTAACTTTAACAGAGCCATCTGCCGCTTTTCTGGTTATGGATGGACAATCATTCAGTAAGCAAGGGAATATAACAAAACGTATTATGGGGTTACAATGGTGATGATTTTACAACTGGTAGCAAAAAGCATTGAGATAAAATGGATTAAAGTATTGAACCTGTCTTCCGACTCTATCAGGTGGGGGCCAGAGCGCATCGTCCTCCTTGGTTATTTCACTGTCGTCGATGATCCTCTTGAGTTCCTCCATCACACTCTTGTGTACATAGGCCTAAACAACAGGGAGGAGGGCTTTAGTGGAATTGCTTCAAGAAACACGAGGGTCTTGGAGTATCGTTTTACAGGCCACAAAAACCTGTAAGAAACTACCCAAACACACAGGCCCAAATACTTGTTAA
The DNA here is from genome assembly GCA_900302345.1 of Melanonus zugmayeri. Classification (NCBI taxonomy): domain Eukaryota; kingdom Metazoa; phylum Chordata; class Actinopteri; order Gadiformes; family Melanonidae; genus Melanonus; species Melanonus zugmayeri. The sequence goes on from OMKN01065990.1 coordinate 7,058, forward strand.
AGGAATAAACCCAGTACCTCTTTTCGGATCATGACGTCGTTCTTGTAGTTGCTGTTGTTTGCATATCTCAGCTTTCCTGCAGGACAAATAGTCGAGTTTCAGACAATATGATCAACCCATTCAAAACACACACAGAGTGGCTACAAGTTATGCAAAGCTCCGTGTGAGAAATATTCTTGCTAAACGGTACGTGAGTCGATACAAAATAAAATGCATTCGCTTCAAGTCCCAAGCAGATCACGAATACAATTTAAATAAAGGTTCATCAGTGAGGTAACGTTTGCGCGGTCGCCATTGCGGCCTGCCACTCACCGTCCGGCCGGAACTCAAACTCCAGGAACTCGTGTCCGAACTTCCCCTTGTGCCCGACGTAATACCTCAAGTAAAAGTCGCTGGTTGACATCCTAAGTCTTCAAGTGTTTCTGTATTTCAGTAAAAACGTTTGTCCGATTGAAAGGAGAAAAACACACGGGAGTTAGCACACAAGCACTGCTTCGACGCCGCCGCGCTGCCCTTCCTGCGCATGCGTAAAGCGGTTGTCGCGCTGTGATGACGTCGGACCAGCTTCACTAAGCTTGGCGCAAGCGCGTACACACCCACACACACACATACATACATGTGGTCAAAGTTGAAAGATGGCTGCTGGTTCCGTTTCCCAGCAGCTCGAGGAGTTGTTGAACCCTTTGCCGAAGTTCGCGGACCCGGAGGATGACCAGGACGACGAGACCAAAGCCCAGGTGGACGACAGGTTCGACGAAGACGAAGATCACGATGAAGAAGATGATGGATTCGGCCTCAGCAACCTGCGGAAGCACAACACGTCCCTGCTGGCCGAGACGGACCGCCGGTACGTGGGGAAGGCGGTCTCTCGTAAGCAACTGCTGAAGGAGATGGGGGAATCTGAAGAAGAAGAAGGAGATGATGATGATGATGACGACGACGACGAAGAGATCGAATCTGCAGACGAGTGTGATGACATTGAATCTGCAGATGAGAAGGAGACGCAAGACGCGCAGCTGACAGGGAAACCTATTGGTACGGTCAACCTCGTGTCTAAGACGAAACGCACAGACTTTGTTTGTGCTGAGAAGGTGGACTTCCACAAGTTAACAGAAGGGATGGACGATCTGGGAGAGAGTGATGAAGCCGATGGGAGCGATGATGATGGAGAGGAGGAGGAGGATGATGATGACTCGGAGGAGGAGGGGACGGAAGACGAGGATGAAGAGCAGGGCGCGGTGAAGACCTTCTCTAAGGAGAAGGTGGACGAGGAAGTTGAGAAGGGCAAGGCCGTGAAGAATCAGCTTATTCTGTGGGACCAAATGCTTGAAGGACGAATTAAGATCCAGAAGGCTCTCGCCACGGCCAATCAGCTGCCTCAACCGCAGACGTTCCCGGAGTTCAAGCGGCTGGGCGGAGCGGAGTTCGCCGGGGCACTGAAGAACAGCCACAAAGCCCTGAAGGCTCTGCAGCGGTCTCTGCTGGAGCTGCAGGACCAGCTGCTGCACCAGAACCCCGACACCAGGCCCATCTCCCTGGGGAAGACCTACGGAGCTGTGGCCAATAGCGACGAGGAGATGGAGGTGGAAACGGAGGCAGCGGTGGGATCCGGTGCCCTGAAGCGCAAACTGGACATGGGGCAGTACCCAGACTTCATGGCCAAACGCTTCACCGACTTCCAGCCCTACTGCAACGGCACGCTGCAGAAGTGGCACGACAAGACCAGGCTGACCATGGGCAAGAGCAGCAAGGGCTTCGGCGCCTTTGAGCGCAACATCGTCACCCAGGTGGAGCAGGTGCTCCTGGACAAGGACAGGCTGCTGAGGCGCACCCAGACCCGGCGCACTGAGTACCGAATCTTGGGCAAGAAGGAGTCGTTGTCCTCCGCGGCCCCCAACGAATCGGAAGACGGAGAAGAGGCGGCGGAGGAGCAGCTGATGAAGGCCAACCGGCACCTCAAGGACCTGGACGAGGACATCTTCGACGACGATGACTTCTACCACCAGCTCCTCCGGGAGCTTATCGAGCGTAAGACAAGCACCGCCGACCCCAACGACCAGGTGGCCATGGGCCGGCAGTGGCTGACCATCCAGAAGCTGCGCAGCAAGATCAAGAAGCGCGTGGACACCAAGGCCAGCAAAGGGCGCAAGGTGCGCTTCACCATCCACCGCAAGCTGGTGAACTTCATGGCCCCCGTGGACCACAGCTCCATGAACGACGAGGCCCGGACGGAGCTGTTCCGCTGCTTGTTCGGCAACAACTCCCCGCTGGAGGGGTCGGAGGTCAACGTCGTCGTGTGAAGAAGGCCAGCTGTCGATGTTTAATGTTTTATATGAACTTGAGTATGAGGGGAATGGATTAAGTCAATTGGTTTGCTTTGGTTTAGCAGTTTATATAATGTATGCAAGCAAAATATCTGTACATTGATAACTTTATAATGGCCTTTTTCTACCATAAAGGTTTATGAAAATGATTTTGTTTTACATGTGTATCACTGCAAAACAATTAACAAATGGTGAGCCTAATATTCCCAACACATAGGAAATAAACTGGGGGATATTCAGATCAATGTTAGATTCTATAGTTTGTGTAGTATGTAGAAAGTAACCCCAAAGAATATTCAGTATAGAGTAGGGTAATGGTGTCAAAACAAAGGTATACAGATTCTACTTGGGGATTACAATCAAATCATGTGCTACAAGAGTCAATTCACAAGGCCGAAAAATATTTATTACCTGAGAAATTAACATAAAAATCATCTCAAACCAGGCCTTGTTTACCTGGCGTATGCGGCTAAACACGGTTCAAGTGAATCGCTAAGAAAAACATTGGCACATTAAATTAAACATTACTTCATTTGTATTTGCAGCCTGAGGATTTTATCCCATACTTTCAAACCAAGAACACCAGGAGGTAACTTTATTACACCAGCGGGGAATGGCCCGTCGTCACATCAGATGCACAGCTTGAATGATCACGTTAAATAATGGAAATTAACATAAGTATTGATTTATGTCCACAAAGTCGGTGAATCATGTCTTTTCTTTGGCGTTTGTCATGATAAACAGGATGAATTTCAAGTTTCTTTGTGGGATGTTGAGTTAAATTACAAATACACACGGTACTTTGCATTCTTAAAAACACACCCAAGTCAGATCTGCCCTGTGTGCGGGAACGGTTGCATTGATCGTTATTTGCAGATATTAATTTCTTAAAGCCCTGAAATTCAGACCGCACTAAACTACATTGTATTTTCCTTTGACATTTTAGGATTGTATATCTCTGGCCAACAATGTTTTTGCTTCTTTGAGAGCAAGACTATTCTAAGCTCAACCTTTCAAGTCAATCACATACAGTAGTTCAGAAAATAACAAAAATAAGACAAAGCGCGTTTCCTTTTTAATCCTTTTTCATCGTCCTTAGTCAGGCAAGAAAGGGACCATAGCAAAAGAGGCTCTTTATTTCGCATCAAGCCCTTCCTGTTGAACACATTGTGGTCAATGGGGGCGACTGCTAGGCTCAGTATTTTGCAGATTCTTAGTCAGTCCATAGTCCTCCAGACAGCCGTTGGTCTTCTTGGTTAAACCCCCGTTGAGGATGTCCTGGATGTGTTGAACTATGAGGTTTATGGCAACTATCAAATCAGAAGAATAGAGCAATATTAACATATGGTCATTATGTTTTCACTAAATCAATTTCGGTCATTTTATGTCAACAGTCTGTGTGAAAACATGTTCTTCCTACTTCCCCAATGAATACTGTGTATTCATTATATTTAATAATATCGTCATGTCCATTCCAGTGAGTTTGAAGGAATCAAACTCACCGATGTTGTCAGCACCCCTGGGTATGATGACATCAGCGTATTTCTTGGTCTAGACAGGAGACATGACGGTTAATGAAATCAATTCAGTACATTCTCAGAGAGGGGCACCTAGACTTGGCAGGCTACTCACTGGTAAGCAGAACTCCTCAAAGGCAGGTTTTACGAACGTGATGTACTGGGTGAGGACGCTCTCCAAGTCCCGTCCCCGTTCACAGATGTCCCGGAGCACTAGGGGACAACAAACAAGTTAGAACAATATATGTTAGAGGAGTACAATTTGACTGTTGCAACTTTCAAATTTTTAATTCTTGGAACTAGGGCTGGGCAATATATGAAATTGATATAGCAAGTATAGACCTACAGAACAAGGGAGCTACTGCATGTATACGATTTAGTGGACGTTTTAATCCTTTGAGTACATACATCACTCATGTAGGTAGTCGAGCACAGCATTAACACTACCAGAGGTAGGGGTTCAAACCCCTAACTCAGGCAGTGTTAATGCAATGTTCTACCGTTTGAGCTAGACAGGACCTACTGTATACATTTTAAATCTCATAAAAGTAGACTCAAACTATATTGCTGTGATGACTTGTTTTGGTTTTTTCCCCCACAACACAAGGTTGTTGCTCACCTCTCCGTGAGAGTCTGGTATCGGCATCCGTGTCGACAAACAGCTTCATTTGGAACAGGTCCCGGACCTCCTGAGCGTAGAACATCAGGATGCCCTCGCAGAGAACCACGTCTGCTGGGTACACCGTCACAGTCTCCTCCTTCCTGCAGTCAACGCACAAATTATTTTTAGTTTCTACTTTTCACAGAATAAAAAAAACTTACCGTCCAACCAAGGCAGGAAAATTGTCTTTGGTCTGTTCTTGGAAATGCTAAAACATCAGTATCACATACATTTTACATAAACCATTACATACGTTTCTGTGAACTATTTTTTTTTTCTTAATTTAGCCAGGTTCATCTCGGCACCTCTTTCACAGGAGCCTGGATAATATGGCATTTTCTGATTGATTTTTTATAAATGTTTTTTTAGAAACCACTTGATGGAGCCAAAGGCAAATCCCCACCTAATAAACAATAAAACGATTATATTTCAAAACACAGAAAAGGAAAAAGTCATGATGAACTCAAAGACCCACCTGGAATTGCTGACAAAGTCATACACGGGGATCTGCACTATTTTGCTGTCCAAGATGTCCCACAAGGTGGAGACGATGAGGTCATTATCGAACGCATCTGAGCAGCAAGAAGGAGGGTGAAGAAGAACGATTACAAGGAGTGCCGAGCCTCTTGATGTCACTTCCCCTCCCTTCTCACATCAAAATGCTGTATATTCTAAACCAAAGTTCCCCTCACAGGACAGTAACTGAACTAGCTAAATGCAGCTCAGACACGTTACATGTGCCACAAGGCAACAAACAGCATAGTACAAGTAACAATGCTTTCACCTTTTGACCCAGTGTTCCAAATTACAGGAAGTAGACAAACCCAAATATCAATACGTTATTGATATCTTGTGGTTTTGTGGTTGCAGCAGTCAGACTCACTGCACAGGAGGAACATCTGAGAACAGTAACACCGTCTGATACACTAAGGGAATTGGATCTTTGTTACTGCAAAAACAGCATTTACCAACTGGTAGGTTGATCCATCCATCATACATTTGCCACTATAGCGATACTTTTGAAATTGCTGTAAATCAACATGACACCTAAAGTGTCATGTTGAAAAATAGGGGCCCTATAAGAACACGAAAAGGACTACATGTATACGTCACAATATTTAAAATCACCAACATCCCAGACTTGACCCCTTAATCACGTCAACAAGTGTCCCTAACCCCTGAGCTACAAGGCTACAGATACCTGGATGGTCGAAGTTGAACTGTCCCTTCAGAGCCCTGGCCTTCTGCTCTGGGGTGAGGACCCTGTAGAAGCTGTCCAGGCTCAGGATGACCACCTGCCTGTGGTGGTGGTCGATCTTGTTCTGCCCCAGAAGCTCCATGATCTTACCGCACACCGACGACTGCAGCCAGGGGGAGACAAAACTGACATTACTCAGGTGGTTTTATTTATTTATTTATTTAGGACCCTCCCCTCAATCCAGACATGTCATTAAGGAACAGGTAGGGGTTGGGGCCTCTTGCTCCAGGATGACAGGTAGGCTGCGGACACATGGAAGCCAGTACGTTCGCCTGGGAGGCGAACACCCTAGCCATTATGCTGAGCCTGCATACAGTACATTTATAGTGGCTTTGCATTTTCTAAGTACTCCAAGGAAAGGTGGTGGTTTAAACCAATCACTTACACACATTTACAAATCACTTATTCACACTTTCAATGTTTAATATGGTATTTCTGTTTTCCCATTAGCTACAAGAGAAATTTAGACAAACAACAATTGAGACCATAATAGGTTTGTCATTCTATAAAATCATATTGACACAACCAGAAAGGAGACGATTAAGATGTATGGCTGTAGTTAGAGGGATAAATAAAACACTCCATGTACACTGCAAACCATGTGAGTTTGTAGGTGGAGAGATAAAATGGAGAAGAACAGGTGTCTTAATGAACGGTTCAGAAGCAGGAAGTCTAAAACCACGAGACTCCGGTCTCCCATCTGCTGCATAGACAATCTAAATGAAAAATGGCCAAAGCTAACGGTCAAGACTGTTTAATTAAAATTATTTTAAATGAAAAGAAAAACATTTTACAGAAAAAGGCAACATGTTACCCTCAATTAAGAGAGTGAATGTTGGGTGTTTTTCTTATGCTGAAACCTTAAGAAAGATTTCACACTCCTTGGAAATTTGAATAAGAAATGGCAGACTGTGATGGTCTGGAGTCTTTCTAATATATATATATATATATATATATATAAATAAATAATAGTTTTAGTCAGATCATTAGTTTGTAAAAGTAGGCCTACTATTAGGCCTACTTTTAATATTAGAATCTGATCTATTAACAGATTAAAAGATAAATAATAATAGATCAGATTAGAATCTGATCTATTATTAGAATCTGATCTATTAACCATGAATGAGAGAACCACATCTTCAAGCAGTCAATAACAGCACCGTGTAATGGCCGCATAGTAGACCATGGTGTAGAAACCATCCCTCATCATCCCCATATCTTACAAGACATCTTAACAGAGTAATGTCCTCATCGCACAGCAGCTGACACCATTTCTCTTGATTAAGAAGGGAAAAGATTGGATATTTTTCATGTCGCCTTCAGGTTTTGAGAAAGTGACCTACATTACTCGGATTTCCAATGTGAAAATGACATAATAAAAAAAGGTCGGGCTGGCTGAATGCAATTGTTGTCAAGAATCAGGTTACATTTCATCCCCACTGGCCTAAATTCATTAGCCTCTCCCCCAATCAACCAGATCATTCTGAAGCAGCTGTTGAAAAACGTTTATGTCATCATGAACCACATGATGTAACACAGGTCCCCCACACACCATCCTTAATGCGTCTCAATGGTCCAATCCTAAATGTAATTGAAACAGATTAGTATCTTCTAGTATCTTTGAAGTGAATGTGGAGGGGGGGGGG